>WOGP01004545.1:0-13918 GCA_015342065.1 Leptinotarsa undecemlineata
CATTGGATTACACTGTTCATGAAACAGGTGTTGCCAATATTTTTCAACCCATTAAGCCGAAGAGTTTTGACCGAGGAATGTATCACTGATCTAATTGTGTTGATGCTGTTGGTGATACATTCGTCACCGCTGTTTTTTTCCCGTAATCACAGATGCAATAATTCTTCCCATCATTGGACTAACGGAATGAGAAATTTGAAGTTTGGGTTTTCTGAATTTGTGAGAGAAAGATAATTCCAGAATTCCATTTTGCGACGCGACGTTCATAGAAAATTTGATTTGATTTGTGGGTTCAGGAATATTTCATCTAATTTTTGAGTAGACGGAAGAGTACCCAATATCGATGTGGCATTGCCCCTTTGAGTGGCGATACTGATTTTTCGAAATAAAAATGAATAGGCTCGGTTGTCATTGGTAGAATTCATCATGCTTCTACCAATTTCTTTCAATAATTCAGAAGCATGGGATTTAAGAACACCAAATGTTTCAATAGCAACAGGAAAGAAACAATAGGAACTTAGCAAATTGGAGTAGAAAAGAAAAGAAAATTATCAAGCAATCTACAGTAGACGATACCTGACTCAAGTGCTCTAGAAGGAGGACGATATTTTTGATTCAAGAAAACTCTACTTCGTTAACCTGGCGAAAACACAGTACACAATAAACATTATACCCTAATGAGCTTCTCAGTCACTGCGAAACAACAAAGAGAAATTATTATATGCTTCCATTCATGAACAAACCAAACGAACAAAGTTTAGGACAGAGAGTGTTCAAAAATTACCTGAATATGTGAGAAAATAATCAACTACAAACTATTTCAAACAATGTTTGTGAAATTTTATGAAAGATATATCACCCCAACATACATTCAATAGGTCAAAAAAAGTCTCCATTATGAATAAATATCACAGATCACCCAGTTGTTTATTGTATACGCGAGTATGAACAAGTTTCATACTGACTCGTTTTTTCAGATATGTAGTCAGGTGTGTCGTTTGTGATTTTTAGATCGTCAGATGCCTCATTAGTACAAACATGGAAAGACTGGACTTCATTTTCGTTTTCTATACATTTTACATGGAGAATCCATTTGAGTTGAGTCTTGGTCGCTGTAGATACAGTTGAAAATCTGCAAATGAAAACTACATTCCACAAGAAACAAATTTCTCAAGTTTTCATTCGACTGTTCCAAGAAAATAAAAATGTTTTACAAAAATCAGTGGTTCCGTTACAAAAATATGTACAGAATGCAAAAACAAGTATTTTATTCGAACAATAAAAAACCGAACAGACCTCAAAATAACATATTTCAATATATCTGTAAGACGTTCCTTACCAACCTCGTTGATACAACAATTTTACAAGTACATTAGATTGTGTTATTCCCAGATCCAAACTTAAAAATAAAGGCAAATACATTCGTTTCAACAGCGCTCACTAGTCAGTTTTGAAAAACTTTCACTCAGACCAAAGTAATTTTCATATAATCATTACAAATTTTCATTTTGATAAACGTGAAATGAAAGTAAAAATTTGGCTAGTCCGCTTATTTTCAGAGACAAGTCATATCGAGTCAAAACTGTTTAAGAACGGACCATTTTAAAAACACTTTCAGTGATTGTAACTCGTGATTGGACACCTACTTTAACGATTGCTTGCTACATTTTCCATTTCAAATATTTTTGAAAGTATATTCCAAATGTTACCATCACTTCAATTGAGTAGTCTCTATATGTTCGAGGTGAATTTATTCACATTTGATCAGTGAGTATCACGTAACAGTTACGAGTTGAGTCGTCACTTTCCAATGAACACGTTTACGCAGAACAACCTACAATTATCAAGTAACAAGTTGACCACCTTCTCAACTTGATTCCAGCATTGGTTAGGTTAGATTTTTTCATAATATCCACCAACAGAATTAATTAAAAAGTCCCCTGTAAAAGTGGCATTTGGTTTCACAAACTGTGTATAACAGTACAGTTTACTGACTTATTAGTTCCTGAAATATACCGAAGCGCCAAGTTTTAATTTCAGAGTCGTGCTCACTGCATTACAATACACAGGTCCAAAAAAAAACTAATGCGAGCCATTGAAACAAATATCTACCAAATTAAACACAGTTCATTAACTTACAGTCTACTTCTACGCTAGTACTTAGTCTCTACGCCTTGGCGGTCCAGAATTAGGTGATCTTGAGCGGTACCTATCATCGAATCTTCCTCCGCCGCCTCCTCTGCGTCCTCCAAAACTGTCTCTGTTGAAGGAATCGCTTCTTCTGTCGAAGTCTCGCCCTCCGAATCTGCCACCTCCGTCACGTCTGTCGTAGCTCGACCTGCCGCCACGGCCACCTCCATAACCACCACCGCCGCCTCCATAGCCACGGCTGCTGCCTCCTCTGTACCCTCCACCGCCTCCTCTGCCGCCGCCGCCACGAGGGCCGCCCCTACGGGACCTGCCTCTGGCGATCTCTACTCTCAGTTTTGAGCCCAGGAAATCGGTGCCGTTCATGTTATCGCAAGCAGTTTCTGCGTCCGTTAAGCTGTTGAATTCGATGAAAGCAAAGCCTGGGGGGTTGAAAGCCACCCACACGGAGTTCAGTTTTCCGTACTTCTCGAATTCTCCTTCGAGGTCTTCCTTCTTGACGGAGTCGCTCAGGCCCCCGACGTACACGCGTGCCCCTCTGTCTCTGGAGCGGTCACCCATGGTTCTGTGGAACGTAGAATTTCGTAGAAAATTGAAAAATACACATCAGTCGTTTGGGCGAATACGTACAAGTTGTTTTGGATAAAGGGTAAAGGTAAATGTGTGATAATGTTTCAATTTCTTAAGCATGGCAATAGTATTCAACGAAAATGCGGAGAAACAACTTCCCATATTGCCACGCAACATTTATTTTTTGAAGCAATTCGAAAATTCAAAATGTCGGTGCACAGCAGAGCGTCGATTTTTATGGAAATGTAAGGTTGATAGAATACTATATTCGCAGCCAAAACGGTGATTGGAATAATAAATACTAATTACGAAGGATTCGTAGATCGAAGAGCAAGTTTACATGTAGTTACCCAAGTTCGATGCGTAGATTCGTCGAAACGTAGATGTTTATTTGGTCACACTAATTCAAGGTTGTTTGCACTAGACGATCATCACGGAACCAAGAGAATGAAAATGAGGCGACTGAAGAGGATGTGAGAATAAGTGGAGGGGGGAATCAGTGTTGCCACCCACTTAAAATATTTTTTTCTTTTCTTTCATCTCCGCATTTGAATAAGTAATCCACATTAGGAAGTATACTACTGCTTACATAACCAAAAAAAATATTCATTTTCAAAATATTATTCAAATTACTATTGTTTCTGAACCATACAATGATATTTTACAAAATTCGCTATGCAACTGTCACTCCAATATTTACACAATCTGACAACATCCATGTCGCGAGTCACACAAAATACGTCACAACCGGTCAAATCATGATTGAAATAATTAACAAATCCAGTTCATTGTTATCCACTCGAAAATTCAAAGTTATTTCATCGCGAGAAAAAAATGACTCTAATATATATTATGATTCAGGCATGAATAGCATTGAGAATTATTATTGATCTGTTGATTTTATTTTGACTAGGCTTGGCTTCTGGTAGATTTTAAAACGAGGGAATTATGCAGATTGGTCATTCGTTGTTGCCAAATTGCAAACACTTTGGCAATGTTTTTGTAAAAAAAAATTCAATCAATAATTTGAATTAGTCATTTCGTCTAAATATCTCAAGGTCTATTTCGAAATTGTTTCAGAACATACATGAGCCGAAAAAAAATTTACATATATAATCGCATTTTCCTAAATTTTAGGATTTCACTAGTACAAGTTCCACAACGAAAAACTTTTTCTAATTCAATTCACTGTATTATGTCGTTCTGTGGTTAAAAAACAGCAAATTTTATTTGTGACGGTTTGTTGATGCTTCTTAATTTGTTAATCCAATAATAAACATGTTTACGGTTTGATCATTTGCGAAATGAGAAATTCAATGTCAATTTTACTTTTGATAAATTACGTATATTGAGTTATGTTCTAGTGATTAGTCCTCAAGATGAAGCGGCTCATATATCAAATGTCACTTGTTCTTTGTTACCTACCAAATTTTTTGTAGTAAAAACAACACTAATTATTACCAGTTGTTTGAAAATAAATGTTTTTTAATTTGAGTTACCGTTTTCATCCAACACAACAGAATAAACTTGAATTAGTTTTCAAATTCTTGGGAAAATTTATGAATTCTTAGAGATAGCAAGATCAATTGGAATAAAGGCTTTTGAAATCGATAATAGTTAAGGTGAGTTATGTACACTCGATTAACAAAATTCTTCTCTTTTTTCGTGGTCTTTGCAAGCGAGTTTCAATTATCAATCAGCAAGTAAGAATTATTATTGCATTTATGAATTCCCTATATAAAAGCAAGCGCTTCATTATCAAAGAAAAAAGGTAAGAACATATGTCAGTGTAAGAAAATAAATATATCGAAATAATATTTGGAAATATTCAACTACCTACACACTGCGTTCCGGTAAATTCCTGTCGTAAAATAACTATTCCTTTGGCTAATATCGCAGTAGATATTGAATCGCGAGACTAACCTTTGTGAGGTAACTTGCATAAATGTTTGTCGGATATATTGCAATATCCAGCGTGGTATTAGCCAGGTGAGTAGTTGTTTTTCGGCAGGCATTTACCTGAACCTGCGGTGTAGGTACTTTGAGAGAAGAATATATCGAGATTTCATTTTGAAATATTTATTTTCTAGTACATTTTTATGTATCTCTCCTTGATACAGTCTTCAGACATGGTTTAAATATTTACGAATGATATCAAAGGCCTGTCGGCTGATATAAAACATTGTACTTTCAAGTGTACGGAGTCATGTGTATGTATTATTATATTTTGGAGTATTTCATGAGGATGCAAAATCCTTTATGATGAGATATTATGCAGATAAATTGATTAATTGATTGAAATCAACGCCCCCGGAATTTTACACTGTAATAAAACAAAAAATTTCAAACACCATTTAATGTTCAAATTAAAATAAACACATCCATTCCATTCAAGAATTGCTTGTCAGGCTAGCCATGAGCAACTCCATTTTATGTAAGAAATTCCTTCCTTCCATCTTATCTAGCCTCACGTCTCGGAACTGTCCTCCCAGATGCTCCCACTTCCTCTCCGTCACCAAACGACTTGGGAAAAAGTCTGTTCGAGGAGAGTGCGCTACGGATACTTGTATGCCCGCTTGAGGTTCGCACCTCACAGCTATGATTCTGTCTCCTGTCGGGGAGGACAACAGGCACGAGCTGGCGTTACCAAGAGGCTCCACTGCGCCGGTACCTAGAAGGAAAAAGATACAATTTTTACATGAAAAAACGATAATTTGAAAAAAAAATCACTAAGACCTAGTAAGATGTGCGAATGAATATTCCAACAAAAAAGAACATTAAGATAGCATATAAGACTGGCAATTCCTTATTTTATCTGATAAAAAGACTACCAACAAAAAAGAACATTAACTTAGTATATAAGACTGGTAATTTCTTATTTTATCTGAGGATGATCTAATGAAAAGAGAACATTAACATATCATAAAAGAATGACCTCATTTATTCCTAGTATGGTCTGATGAAAAGACTATTTACAAAGAAAACAATAACATAGCATATAATTCCTCAATTTATCTCACAAGAACTGATCAAAAAGACTATCAACAATAGAGAATATTAAGATAGCATATAAGACTGGTAACTCTTTATTTTATTTGACGAGCTGAAGACTACTAACAGAAGAGAACATTAACATTTCATCTGATAAAAAGACTACCAACAACGAAAAAGAACATTAATTTAGTAAAGGAGACTGGTAATTTCTTATTTTACCTGACGATGATCTGATGAAAAGACTACTAACTGAAAGGTTTCACATGCTTTTGTTTTTTTTTAATGTACAAAGAGTACCCGTGAATTAGTTAACACACCACAGTGGCCTAATAACTCAAATTATTATCATTTTTATTGAACAAATGAATCTCACCTAAATGCCCCGAATTTCCCAAAGCCTGCCAACCCATCGTCTTGGCCAGAGCCTGCACCGCGACGATCTGATGCTGGTTAATGTGACAAAAAATCAAATCCCTCAACTCCTGTGGCTCGTAGCTCAAGTTCATAACTTTGCCGTCTTTGCAAATGCACTTCAGACTCTTCTCTCCCACGTGGATGATGAGAGGCGTCCGACACACGGCGTCGTATCCGTGAGTCAAGATGTGTAATTTTACACAGGACTGCGTAGGGCTGTTCAGGGTGTTCCAGTGGGAAGTTATCAAAGGGTCTTTCACTTCTTTGGCTATGGTGTCTAGGACGTACTCCGTGCGCATGCGCATTATGAAATGCTGGGCTTGCTGCACGATTTGGTCGAGAAGGGTTTGAGATTTCGTCATTTCTAGGAGCTCGTATCTGTCTGCCGCCATGGGACCTGTCGAGAAAATTGAGGTTACCTTTTTTACTACTGATGGAATATGTTATTGTCTGATGGAAATCAGACTACATTTCCACAGACTACAACATATATGAACAGGAAACTGTTCTACTAGATATGCTCAAAAGTTCACAGGCTAACACAGAGATGGCACTACTAGTATTGAATCAATATGATTGTTAAATAAACATAACCATCAAAAGACGAGTGCACAGATTTCACAGCTGTTGGACTATTTGTTTCTGGGATTGACCATTTTGAGTGAGGCAACTTCTGCTAGTCTGAAGAAAATGGATGAAAAAGATTTTTGTGTGTTGATAAAGCATTGCATTTTGGAAAAAAAAACTGTTGAATCCAAAGCTATAGTTAGTGGAGCAGAAAACAGCCCCATTCGAAGAAAAAGAAAGCGCTGTTTCATCAAGACCATGCACTGTGGCACAAATCAATTGAGACAATGGAAAATTGCATGAATTATGCTTCAAAATACTCTGTATCCCCCATATTTTCCTGATCTGCCCCCCAGTAACTTTTTTGTATTTTTTTAATTTGCTACCATTGTTTTTTTGTACCTTGAACATCAATTAGCATGTATTCACCTCGATTCATAAAAAAAATCATTTTACGAAACTTCAAACTCTCTCATACACATACCTGCAATCATCCTTTTCTTGGAAGGACCCAAAGGCCCCGTAGCGGGATGAGGAAACGGATGATGAGTATTTTTATGATGAACCTCTCTCAACAACTGATGCAGAGAATGCTCCAGAACATGATCGTGATCGCTCTTGGACAGGGTGGGGTTCTGCTGCTTCTTGTCGCCTGTCGTGGAATGCCTCAAGGCGATTATCAACTGGATTCCAGGCAGGACAGTCGCCATTATCTGGTTACCGACAACCATGTGCGGGATGGGGGCCTGCAGTTGGACCGCTTCTTTGGCCAGCTGGTTGAACAGCTCCTTGCAGAAGAGAACGTTTTGGGCGGCTTCTAGTTTCTGTTGCCAGTGCATGTCCGGGTTGGAGGGAGGTGGGCCGGTGCCGAGGAGGTTCAGGTTGACGCTGCAGAGGTCTTCTTGGTCTACAATATAAGGAAAATCGAACTTTACTCTAGTATCTTGGAATATCATCCCTGTCTACATTAATCATTTCAGTAAAATAGTTTTTGCACACCCTGAAACAAATCTATTATTTTATTATATGTGTAGTTTTGTTTCCTAGGAAAAATACTTATTACCACCACAAGATTCAATTCTCGGGCCATCCTTTATGTTGAATGAATATTAACTTATTTATTTGCTTTATTGTAAATGGACAACTTCGTTGAATATGTTGTGCTTGAAGGACTTGAAATTAATTTTATTTAAAGTTCTCTGTAGATTTTCAATTGATTTTACATAAATACTTTGCAACGTTAGAATTGATTTCATTCAAAGAGCCTCACAGAGTTAGAATTGCTTTTGTTTAGTGTTTTGTAAGTTGTCTGTTTATAGTTCATTCTAAGTTTACAATTAAATACATTTATAGTGACTTGTACATTTACAACTAATTTTGTTTATGGTATTTTGTAAGTGTTTTGGTTATAGTTATTTGGAAGTTTACAATTGATTTTGTTTATAGTGATTTGTGAGTTGTTCCTCTACAGTTCATTGTGAGTTTACAGTTAATGTTAAGTTATTTCGTTTATAGTGATATGTAAGTTTTCTGTTTATAGGTCGCAGGTTTACAATTGATTTAATTTATAGTGATTTGTACATTTACAACTGATCTTATTAATACTATTTTGTAAGTTTTCTGTTGATAGGTGTTTGTGAGTGCACAATTGATATTGTATACATTTCAATCAATTTAACAACTATTTTGTCTTAAAACTGACTGACAACTAAGATCATGGCACGTATGTTTACAATGAATTTTGTTCATTGCGACTGGAAAGTTTGCAATTGTTTACAGTAATTTGTTTACTTGAAACAGAGTATCAAGCAAGTAGGTCTTAAAATTCAATCTATAATTATATATGATCCCCTCACCTTTTTGGCAAAGCACCTCAATGTACGCAACACCTTGCAATTCGGTCGGTATTGAAACTCTAAGAGCGCTGTTAGCCTTAGGTGGGGCAGGTCCACCAGGTAAAGGACTACTCGGTGGACTATTGCCCTTTTCTTCGTCTTCAGCTTTCGTTACTTCAAACGTACCAGTTTGCAGATACTTGGAACCCGTCGTTCTATAGCTGAGATCTCCAATGATTGTGTTGGACACCTTCTTCAATCGCCAATTCTGCCTCAGCCTCAAGAGTTCTATGTGGAAATCTAGAGTTGTTCGATTTCTGGCAGCTTCTGTTTGGGAAGTCTTCATTTTTTCAGCCCCGGCAAGAAGTACGCTAGCCGCTCCTATTACAATGATCAATCAACTTTAAATTGATTACATACTGACGTAACGTGTCTGAAGACCGTATCACAATAACGTGGTTTGCTTTTTGTCAAATATGTAAAGATTCAGGACGTAGATATTTTTCATATCATCCTATACTGTAGAGTTCTGAACAGTTAGGCTTACCTGCAAGTGCCTTCTTTCTGGCATAAATCTGAACCATAGGCTTCGTCTCCAGAGGCTCCTGCTGTACAGGATCCAGTACAAGATAACGTTTTTCTTTAGCAATAGCTAAAACGTCAGCCAACACGCAAATTTCCTGCAGAGCACTCCTCATCTTGGTTCGCACTGAGTCCCACGGCCACAGTGAAGATTGGAAAGCATCTTTACTGTCTGTGTCAGATTTAGAATCTTCATTGGATTCTTCTTTTTTAATTTCCAGATCGGATAGCTTACTGAAGTCTATTTTTTGGGCATATTTTGCGAGGCTCTCGGAGAGTGTCAAAGGACTAAAAGCAAAAACATTGATGAAGAGGAATAGCACTAGGCACACATTTACTTACGGTTGATAAACCTCAGTTCCGTCAAAAGTGATTTCTTGAATTTGGTTTTCAATAGGCGCTTCTACCGATATATTTACACTGTAAGACATTTTGACTGAGATTCAACACTGTACTAGATTAATAAATGAATTATATCATGAAACAAGTCCTTATATATGATAGGTAAAAACGAATGATAGGATATACCTAACATGTCAATATCTTCTCAGTTAGTTTTGGATAAAATACAACATAATATTTATTGTTTACTATTGTCGTGAGCAGACAACTATTTAACCTAAAAGAGCTGAAAAAAAAGTGTCTAGGTTATGTCGATGGTGTCAAGGGAAATGATATAACTGACAAATGACATTAATGACTTGTGACAGGCAGCGTTGTTATTTAGGAATTTTCAACTGTGCACAAACTGTATACTGTGCGTTCCACTAGTCGCTCACAACGATTATGCTCACGATCGCAGTTTTTCCCGTTCCACTTGCTTACGAGCGTTACTGTTGTAAACTCAAGTTGAATGGATTATGGAACGTTTAGGGAGTTCATGTAAACATTACAAATGACGAGGTTGAAAACATGAAGTAGAAGTTTTAATGAGATTACGTAAACCTTAACAATAAGTTTCAATGATGGAAAGCTGACTTTATTTATATTGAAAAAGAAGTATACATTATTGAACAAATTGAATTTGAATGTGACCAAACGTCTTTTATCGCAATCGGAAATTTGTAGATGCTTCATAATAGTGTTCCGGAAACTAGTTCAGATGGAGAGTGGAAGGCAACTTTACAAAATAATAAACAAGAAAACCAAAAACTTAGGCCACGTATTATTGATTATGAGAATGTATTTTATCGTTATTCAGATGAAGAATTCAAAAGTCATTTTAGGTACATGATTTTCTATCACATATTATACTGTGAATTTTGAAAATGTTACGTTCAATTGCATACTCAGATTATGCTCTTAATGAATGTTACTCTTGAATTTATAATTTTTTTCTTCTCATTTGTGACACAACCTTAATGCATTCCCAGTTTCCTATTTCTGACATTCACTTTTATTATTTTCATTATAAATGTATTACTATTGGATATTTTCATTACATTGTGGGCAGACAATCAAGGCTTGGTTTCAAAATCCTTTAAGTATACCTTTCATATAATTTCAGTTTTGATTTCATTAATAATTATTGGAAAAACTGAGTTATTTTAACTTTTGAAATAAAAATCATTGCTCCGGGGCGATTTGATTGATTCCAGTGGTGCATTTGCTTTTTCAGCTGCAGAAAAACCTGGAAAAATTATGAAAAATGAAGATTAAATCTTCTTATGTTTTATACCACTTACATTTGTAACTGACATTACAACAATTTCGCCCTAACAGGACAAACTGACAACATACGTTCTGACTACTTCTCATTTTCTCTCATACAACTAAAGATTGACGTATTAGCACAGAATACCTTACAGAAGAGACATTCATGAGGCTGCAGTTTGATGTTAAGAGGTCACGTTTTTGTGAACTATATTCTGTTTTCGAGGTGTTTAATGTAATTTATAGCGGTATATTTAAGTTATTTGATACTTGTTAAACTTCAATCAAACTAGTTTATTCACCATATTTGAATTCACTAACTCCATCAGCGAAATTTTCAAGTTGACAGTAATCACCTCGATATTATTAGTGCGTTCATGGTTTTCTCGTGCTGAGCATAAGCGCGTTCTTCTTCTAAGATATAATTATGAGTTCTGTGATAAGTGACATCGACTAATCGGACAACTCGACTTGAACCGAATTTTTAAAAGCAACAGGAAAATTCTGATGGTTTGCTCCAACTAATGGAAACGCGTGAATTTGAGAACTCACCTTTACCTATGAACGTTTTGGTAAAAAAAATTATAATTTTTTTTGAAGATAACAGTTGTAGTAGGGATAAAATAAGAAAAATTCATAGATAGACGAGATATGGGAATGAATCAATTCATTTTCATTTGAATAACATAAAAATTGTTGGTTTTTTATGAAGCAGTTCGGAGAAAAACCTACGCGTTTTTTCGGTTTCTTTGGACATCATTTCTTTTGAAAACCGAAGGATAATTGACTATGAATAGTATACAATAATTTGCTTGCCGCTCTCAAAGAATTTAGGAAAAACAATCTGAAATTTTGTAATTTATCTTAATTACTTCAAGAATCCAAAAATATGGTCATGCGATATCCATTTCAGATTGGAAAAACTGTTTTGAGAATTGGATTCAACCTATGCAAACATTCTACTTCAATAAAATAAATGCCAACCATGATCATAATACAAGACAAGCTAAATGTTGAATCACATCGTTCAAATCTTGGGAAAAATGAATGTTTCATTTAGGTGTTGAGATAATCTTTACGAAAAATTAAAAATAATTCTCAAAATAACAAAATTCTAATCACAAACGAACTGTTTTCTCCTTTTTTTTGTAATTGAATTTCTAGTCTCCATATCACACTTTTGTGTTTACTGATATTATAATATAAATATCAATATGCTGATTATGAAGATAATCATTATTAGGTTGTTTTGAGTTTTAATATAAATTTTTATTCGTGTCGTGGTAACTATATACTGATCCATAGAGAATTTTGAACTATATGGCGAAAGGGCAGTGATTCAAATGACACTTATTTCAATTGAATTGATTATCTATTCATTGAGATATCATAGTTTCAAGTACTCATAAAAACAAATATAACTTTTGTAAAAACTGATACTTGTTCTTTTAATAGATTTAAAATTTGATAAGACCTATTTTTAGACAACGGACATTTGAACTTTACTCAGCAAAATCATCGCCAAATCATTCACAGAGGACTTATATTCATACTGTTGAATATTCATTGACTTATAGATGTTCATAAATACACAAAATGTTAAAAATATATAAAATCTTTAAAGACTATATAACATTCACAAAAATATAGTGGAGATTAAAAATAACAAAAAAAACTATCAAAGAAAAGAAAAAATATACATATCGTGGTATACCTAAAGACTAGAATTTGTATGCAAAATACTCTTCTAAAATGTGGAATAACTTTCTCAAAACAAGGTTCTTTATTTATTTTCTAAATTTTTCAAGTCTATTAATAATTGATGTAATATGTTTTGGTAGATGAATATATATTTGTCTACTTCTATAGATTTGAGACTGCCTGGTCAAAGTTGATGTGGGCAGTGGAAAGGCAAGTTTTTCATCGCTACGCGTAGACTTTTCTGAATGGCTTTCAAACTTTTCTTTATGTTTGCGACGTAAGCAGACAGTCTCTATAATGAATATTTTAAATATTGTTAAAATTTTATTTCTGAATAAAAGTGGCCAACATGAGTCACTCATCTTCAGTTTGAATATTATTCTCAAAGCTCTTTTCTGGATAACGAATATACTATGCATCAAAATCCAGCTACCTGAGCCCCAGAAAGAAATTCCATATAGTCTATGACTCTCCATGAGTGAATAGTATGCATTTATTGCTGCTGAAATTCCGAGTTTACGAGATATGACATTTATGGCAAAGCAACAGGAAGATCATTCTTTTAAAGCAGTTATTAGCGTATCAAATTTTAAATTACTGTCGATAAATATACCAAGAAATTTAGTTACAGGTTTACTTTCAGTCATTTGTTCACCTAGTATTATTTGTTCTAAGTCCCACTTGAATGTTATCAAACTCGTTTCAGAAATATTTAGCGATAGCACATTCGATTCACACAGACCGAGCCAAGGTATCAGTATTTTTATTACGTCAAAGTACCGTAGTGTCATCCGTCAACAAGATAAATGCTCCAGATATATCAAGTTTTGTCATATCGTTAATATATAGCAAGAATAAAATTGGGCCTAGGACTGACCACTGAGGAACTCCGCTCACAATTTTACCCGTATCAGAAGTGTTGTTGCTCAATGTTATTTTTTGGCTTCTACCAATAATATAAGATCTGAACCATTCTAAGGCTGTTTGAAGGTGGTTGACAATGTTTCGTGGTGTATTTCATCAGTTCGGACTTCCATTGTCTAATATAATATAAATTGATTTGAAATCCCCGAAAAAAAACAAAGAGATTAAACGAAAATAACAATTTTACTAAACACAAAAAAACAGAAATTACAAGGAATTAACATACAAGCAACAAACAAAAAATAAACAATTGAAATATTATTGAAAGCTGAAAAATAAAAATATTATTAACAGAAAAAATAAAAATAAAGATTAAAAGATTCAAAACAAAGTTACGTCACGACGTTTCGATTGTTAGTATCTACAATCGTCTTCGGGTGATAACTGGACTTATTCCTTCGAGATGTGACTATTTATAGGTCATTCGGGTGCTTTCATCTTTCACCTATCCCTTCTTTCCGCTTCATTGGTTCTGGCGGGAGAGATAAGCGGTTTCCATATGTTACGTATCTCTACGCTAGCTTGACTAA
>WOGP01004546.1:0-13917 GCA_015342065.1 Leptinotarsa undecemlineata
GACATTTTCAAACTTACTTTATTGTGTAAGTTTGGAAATGTCCATATAGGAGGAAACTGCTGTATAATATAAAAATATAATATTGATTTGATTATACAAATTGATTTGAAATCCCTGAAAGAATCTGAAAAAATTAAAAAAAGATTAGCTGAAAAATAACAATTATATTTAGTGAAAAAACTGAAAATTACAATGAAATAAAATACAACCAACAACCAAAAAATTGAAAATTCTAAAATTGAACAAGAGCAAGAGATGAAAATTAAAAAAAAATTATTAATGAGAAATAAAAGTTTGATTGTTAGTATCCACAAAAATCTTCGGGTGAAAACAGTTAACAGTTTACAGATTCTTTCAGGGATTTCAAATCAATTTATATCATATCAGACAATGAAAGTCCGAACTAATGAAATGCACCACGAAACCTTGTGATTCATCTTCAAAGAATCATCTATGTCTCACGTTTCGCTTTCTCTGTATTTTTCACTGAAATTGGATTCCGTGCATTCAATTGAAATAGCCTTTATCGAGTCTTTGTTTCCATTTCTCATAATTTCTCGTTCTGCAAAAAATGGATACATTAAATTAACGTTGTAGTTGACATTCAATAGTGTAAGGGAACATTTCTTTACTACTGTTAGAGTTTACCTATTTTGTATAAATGACAACATCGATACGAAAATATTATTTCAGAATCAGTACTTAACATATATAAAACATTTGGAAAAGTATCTAATTGTTTTTTGAGTCTGGAAAATACAGTGTGAAAAATAAACAAAGCCTAAACAATAGATAATCTGTCGAAGAGTCCCAGTCATAAATAAACAATATTCAAAAATCCATTTCCATTTATCCATCTTCATATAAAAAAATGTGGGAATCTTCCAAAGAGAAGAAGGAACAATCAATTTCGAAAAATTAACTCTGTATCAAGATAAGTAGATCATGCAAAAGTAACTTTTTAACACAAACTGGAACAAAATTTCCCTTGAAACAACTACTTTTGTATAAACTTGATTAACGAATCTTTGAATAGAGTTGATTATTTAAAATTTAACGTACGTTTGCAATAGAGTTTGTGGAGATAAAATCGTAAGGTGTAGTTTATGAAATTACTATGAATCTTCATCAAGTAACGGCTGAATCAATCAGAAAAAATAGTAGCCGAAATACCTAACTGGTACAAAATTTACCTATGAATAAACGAATATATTAAAGATGGTTTGCAATTGTTTAAGCAATGTATCAGATAATTCAAATATCATTTTTCAGTTTTAAATTTATCAAAACTGTGTATGTAATTCATAAGGATTCACATGACAATTATGAAAAGAGATACATTTCCAACGAACGAGATTGATTTCACTTCAATCTAATAAAAAAATAATCAATTCAAACATCTCCAATTACGACTTAATTTTCATGACTCGAAGGAAAACCAACAACAATTAAGGAACTGCCTCGTAAACTGTTTTTATTTAGGCTGAAAAAAGTCATTAGGTGATTCGTTTTACTACATTTTCTCGACCTTTGTAATAAATCGACGATGTAGACGCTGATGAAAATGGCCGATAAAACGATAAATTATAGTGTGGAACTTCCTAAATGTATTGATCTCGATTCTTTCACGTCCTTTTTATTGACCATTGAGCTCCAGTCAAGGCTGAAAAGCCTTAATTTATCAAGAAAGTGTATATAGGTATCGACCCAGGAAATTTCATGCATATTTTTCTTCTTGGCATTTTACATTATCTCTTTTGAAAAATTTCGCAGTTCGTAAGATGTTATCTGAAGGTCAGATGGGGTAAATCAGATTTCATAAGAGAATTTCGGCTGATTCATTCTTAGGGGATTATTTTTCATGGAGAGTAGACTAGCACAATTTATTAACGGAAGAGAAACCTGGAAGATTATTTTCACAGTGACGGTTTTTAAAATTTCTAGTGAGTGAGAAACAAACATTTCATTTTATTGTATTTCCTTCAACGACATACTAATTTTACAGAAAGTTAATTTTAGTCGATTTTGCAAAAATATGAGCAGATGACCAAATATCTCAACGTTGAATTACATAGTTATGAGGTTTAAAACATTTTCATAATAATTTTAATATGACCATAGATATTTCTGTGAAATTTAATATGAATTTTTCATGTACCAAACTGCTGTACAACATAATTTTTCAATTCTGCAAATGGCATCATACGGTATTTGCACGAATGATACTTGTATTGATGACAAACGGAATAGAAACCGGTCGACCAAGTCCAACAAAATTCATTAGGAAAAGATGCTTCTACATTTGAATTATCTTAGGTTTCCAGAAGTGAATTCAAATTCAGATGTGAGGTGTTAATGCGGTCTCAGATGAAGTCCAAGGGAAAATATCAAAAGATAATTCATTAGGGAAGTAGAATGAATTTTGGAGACACTGGCAAAAATAGATACCAAATGGAAAAAAATCATTCATTACGTTCATTATTCATTATTATGATTGCAAACGGACCAAGTGCATTGCGATACTCCGAAATTTAAAACATATCGCACAATTCTCGAGCTACTTCCACTTCAGTCGACAAACGCAACAGTAAACGCCATTGGATGATCCCTTTTCTTCAGAATTGTATCTTGAAAATAAGAAAGGAAGATACCAAACTTAACTGAAAGAGAAATTTGCGAGTACCAAAAAGTTTCTTGGGAACTCTTTCTTGAATATTCAGAATACATGTTAGCAATAAGGTTTACGGAAGAGATATCAGCATGCAACCTTCTTGCATATGCCTTTTACTTTTGGCAAAACGCAAGAAAGAAACCTGGAGAGTCTCGAGCTGTCATTTGCAAGGCCTTTGCCCATGCCTGTCATAGTAGTTTCGATGTTTGCTTACACACTTCTTTCTATTGCATACCAACAGTCTACCAAAGTCTGCAAGTCCAGTATTTTGCTTTGCTGATACCAGCTTATTTATTTTTTTTCTATTTGAATATCTGAACGTCAGGTGATAATGCTGATCATAATATCAGGGCACACACTAGCTGCGTCGAATAATTTATTGGGTGTCGAATTGGATTCTAACGTGTCTCAACACAAGCATGTTACTGGAAGGGCTAATCAGGCACCTCAGAATCTTGGACCACTATTTTAAAGTAGAAAGTTGAAAATATCTTCATGAAGCTTCAAATAAGACCTCACATATATGAAACTCATACCTCAAGTACAACCTAAGAGAAATAGATTCGATTGAGGAAAAAACATGTACCTGATTGGAAACCCAAATATCATAAAGCACCTTGAGGAAGGTTGGGACCAGCGACGGATTTACACTTCGACGGCTCAAAGGTAGATCATGTGGTGGAGATCCTCAAATTGTTCGTAATAAAATGTTGAAAGTTTTTATTGAGGTCAAGTTAAAGAAGGGAACAGCTGAATAAATTGGCTAACTTATTTATTCAAAATTGAACTAGAGGTACCTACAAGCTAAATTATTTTTCGTCTGATTTCCACATTAATAAACGTATCGATAATATCGTCAAAGTTCGTTTACCTCAAAACAACACTTTCTAAACTGAGGAGAGCCAAAATATTCAATCTGTCCTGGGTCATGGAACTTCAAAGTTTATTTTTTATAAGTTTCAGTTTCGGAAAGGATCTTTCAGCCGTACAATTTGTCACCAATACATTCTCAGAATTACCTCAACGTTGGGAAAGCACTCTTTAACATTGTTTTTATACAACAATTCATACATCCATCTCTCATAGCTAATCTCTCCTCTTCTCTTTTGTTCAGTGTGAACTTATAATAGTTTGAATTGTATTGTTACGTTTTTCCCCGTGGGTTGATCCAGAATTGACTACACTGAATAATCAAACTGAACTTTATTTCACTTTGAATACAACGAACACTTCAACTAAAACTATTATTTGAATGTCTATGCCTTATTAGACACTTCGTGTACCGCACTATACCGTCTACTTCACTGTGTACTTGACTGTCTGAATACGCTTGCAGCCAGCGTTTAAATATCGCAATCGTAGAATTTTTGCCGAAGTTCCATCGACATCGGTAACATGGTTTTTGCTACTTCTCGAGTGGCGGGGCATCCTCGCTCTCTTAGTTGTGTCACATGGGTATCAGTGGCGGTCGGCGCTACTTTTTCCCGGGCATTATCTACAACAGTATGAATTCGTTGCCAAGAGTATCATCTACGTCGTCGTAGTAGGTTTTCACCAAGTTTTGGAAAATGGCGAGGCGCCATTTTCCGCTGTTGCTATTGGTCTAGCGCGGCGCAGTAAAATGCGCGAGAGGCGCCATTTCTGTCCATATTTCGTGCTGCTTGATCTCGAACTTTTTCATTGTTAACTTTTTTCGCTCAGAGAAAAAAAAATAAGTTTTTCGTCCAACTATTTGTAACAAAACTCAGCATTTTTTGCTTCTACTAAGCTTTTATCGATTTGATTTAATTTTATTTTGTGGTGTAGTGTCGGTCCATAGACAACTGCCTATGTTGCCTATGCTCAAATCCGGCATTAGTTGGAACTAATCTATTTTTTATAAAATCTTTTATGGAGAATATTCGACCGACTCAGCCGGCTTGATTCCATTCAAAGTTCTACACCTTTGTTTTGAAATGTTTTTTTCGAATGAATATATTGCTGGTTGCTGATATAAAACTCCAATGATCCTGATTTCAATATTTGAAAGTTGAATGAAAAATACCTGGTATATTTTCTCAACAATTCGATGGCGAATGATATGTGGGAAAATTCTAACATAAATCTTCCGAAGTTATTAAAAGAAAAATATAGCGATGGAATTCATTGTTAGTTGAGTTGATATGATAAATCTCTCAGAGACACTATATCAAGTTGTTGAATTCTGAATTACAGTGTTACCCTAAGGACAAACCCTCTTCATCCATGTTTACCCAATTCCACATTGTACACAACTTATCCTCAGGGGAGCATAATTTGCTGGTCGAACTTAAGGGATATCTGAGGCTAATGAATGGAATCCACGTATACAGTGGATAATAAATGTAGGACGGCAAAATAGTTGAACCCAATGTCAAAATCTTATAGCAAAAATGTTTTTATGTTTTTTCATTCTGCCAGAACCTGATTGAGAAGCTGGTAGAATATCTCTAAATGACAGTTGATAGCAAATTTCAACACAAATTCCAGAAAATTTTCACTATGGGGCAGCAAAAAAATCCTATGAATACAAGAAAAAATATTTTCGAAACATTCTGTTGTGAAATACTGAACGAGCGACTTTTTCGTTAGCATCTACAGCAACTGTGGATGTTAATCTACAGCTAATCCACAGCAACTGTGGATGCTAATCACTATTGATGACAGATTGAATTCATATATCTAGCTGAATGGATAACAGAAGGTGGACAATGAATATTTCCAATGAATTTGGTACTTCCTATCATTACAATTATTACTTTCCCAAATGGTAAGCTGGTCGGGCCAGTCCCACTCACCACACCGTGGAGCAAGGTGATCATTGGGTCCGAAAATCATGTGCCCTACGCAGACGCAATGAGCCAAGAATGCCCGGCCGAGATTTCTGCTTTCGTGCGACAAGCCGACATGATCTTGAGATTTGAGATTGGTCTGGAGTTCGAGAAGGAAATCTCGATGTTTCATTCATTTTTATTCCAAATATCATTTTGCTATGGTGTTCAAAAAGGACTACGTTATTATCATTGTTATTACTATTATCATAATCCTGTATTTTGAGATCATGACGGCTTGCCTCATGAAGGCAGAAATATTGCCCGGACAAATGCAGAAGGCTGTCATTCTCGGCTCATTGCGCCAGCTCAGAGAATATAATTCTCGGACCAAATGATCACTTACTCTACGATGTGAGGAGTGTTCATTGATTTATAATGCTGGCGCATCATTTAGAATGCAAATGAGTTTCGGGGACTAGTTTTTTATCACTTTTATTAGTAACTAACGTAACTGAAGTTTCGTCCTATACGGACATTTTTCAAACTTATACGTAGAGGACGAAACTGCAGTAACGTTAGTCAAAAATAAAAGTGGCAAAAAACATAGAAAGTTTCATTTTTTTTTCTTCGTTATGATTTCCTACTACGTGGTAACGGCTACAACCATCAATTTATTATCTGAAAATTATCTGATTCTGTGCTCTCTCATTTCTGAGATTTCTCTGGGTAACTGGAGTTTAATAATTCACATTCAAAAATGATATCTTTAAAATGAATTTTACCTAATAAATTTATTTTTCCGTTATGCCCCTCTGAACAACTTGATTTTCATGATCGTAATGAATACTGAACATGCGAATAAATAATTAGTTTGGTAAAAAGACATCCACTTAAGTTACACAAATTGGGGGCAATTTTGAAACATTTTTATTTGGAAAATACATTTCTGTCGTGTATTCACATTCACATTTTCAATTACATCGCCTGAATTTCTGTCTCGCATATTTATTCTATAATGAACTTCTTTTCACGGCTTGATATGAAAGATAATTTAGTTGTAAGTGGTCTTCTATTTGGGTGCAGATAATAGATGTTGATGACGACTCTACTTGGATAATACAATCTGTAGAATTATTAAACAACTCAACTGGAAATATCAAAGATAAATAAGTCTTGACGTAAGTCCACTACAAAGTCAAGCTTTAAATTCATCCGTCAATTAAGTAATATCTTTTTATCCTTATGCAGATTTCAAGCAACAATGTTTGATACCAGAACTCAAACTCTGGTAACGTATTTGCTTTCTGAGAGATTTAGTACCTGTCACTTATATTCCTATTGTAATACATCATAAGTGTTTTTACGTCTACTACTGGACACAATACCGTTTCTGAAAAAAAAACTCAAATCCCTCTCATCAAAAATGAGACATCAACTGTTGAACATGGAATCGCTCATTCCCTTCTCATCTACACTCATCGCTCATTTCTCATTCTGCAGCTTTCCCGAAAAATATTCAATCAGCCCAAAAGCTGTGTATATATCGACAGGTCATTAATGAAACCTTGGTATCATCTTAAGACAAAAGTGACCCATCTTGATTATATATGTTTTACTTTACTTTCACAAATGAAAGAAAATTAATAACACTGTCGATGTTCATGATAATGTATTCTTCTGTATTTTGAAAGAGGGTTTAAAAATAATTTATTTATCGACCAGCATACACAATAAAGTTTATTGTGTAAGTTTGAAAATGTCCATATAGGACGAAACTGCAGTAACGTTAGTTACAATCAAAAGTGGTAAAAAACATAGAAATTTTCATTTCTCTTTTCATTATTTCTAGAAATCTTCAGCTAACTTGTGGACAGATAAAGTTTGTTTCGTTTACTTGCGACTACTAACGGAATACAGTTTTAACAATTGAGGGTTGATTGAAAATTCTTTTTCACATCACTGCGGTAACTTACTACTTGTTTCATTCCAAGGAATTGATCAATCTAATTGAACATATTCATTTTCGACGAATATTTGTGTTAATTGATGAGATTTGAATTTATTTCTGTTTGTATCGCAGTGCCACTAAGTTAGTCACTTGTTCAAATATTCCAAATCCAAATCAGGCATCCGGAAATTCTTACTCTCACCACAACAAAATCATTCGTTAGTATTTCGACGTTTGGTTCATCAGTTTTCAGGAAAGCATGTCCCATATCTAAGTAGAAACACAATAGCGGTGATTTTAGAAACACCAACCCACATTTATATTATATTTTATCCACATTTCCAGTTATTTTTGAAACATATTCTCAAGGTACTATCATAGTACTACTCCTAGTACTATTCAGTAGGGCATGGTAAAAAAATACATGTGATAATTCAAGGATAATGAATACAGGAATACATGGTTAGATATGTCTATGTTATTATTTACTACAAAAAAGCTATTGTGTTAGCGAAACACATCGTGGTGTTGCCATCTCAAAATTATGGATAGATTGGTGTTTTTGAAAATATAGTTTATGAAGATCAAATTGTTAGGTGTAGATTGTGAAAAAATTGAACCTGGAAGTTTCAGAGCTTGTATGTTTAATATAAAATTTGCATCCTGGGTGAATTCTAAGATTGTTGATCATATTAACTTTGAAGTAAAAACCAAAAAAAAAAACCTTTCCATCTCAAATTATGGATAGATTTAAAAATATCAATGATCTTCCGTGACAGTTCAATTGGTGCCATTGTTAAAAATATGTCATTACATGCAACTCTCACGTTATAATTCATATAATTTGCGTTATCAGAAAATATTCTCAGTCGTTTAAAATTCTATTACCGGTGACTGTACCTCATGTGAATTGCATGTTCCAGAGCCAGAATCGACCAAACCTCTTCATTAACAATTACCACGAACGAAGTTGGAAAAATTACTTTTCCCGGAACAGAATGTCAATTTCGTGTCTCACTACAATTTGTACAAGGGTTGAATGGTGTTACTGACTGGAAGCATTCAAGATTCAACATCACGACAAACCTTTCACAGAGATAGAATAATTCATGGCTGAAAATAAAACCCCAATGCAAGTAACAGTACATACATTCATTCCATACGCAAAACATGAGAACTGAATAAATTAAATTGGGGTTTCAACATTGTCTGCTGGGTGAGTGGAATTTTTTTTCTTTTTTTGTCCCTTTAGCAAACAACTCTCGATTGAAAAATAAATGTCAGAGTGTATGGCCAAACAGTCTGAGAATTTGTTTGGGAGTTCTGTATTCTTGTTGAACATTCATACAAGAAACTTTTATCAAAAGAAATGTTATACCTCCTTGACATTTTCCATTGTGATGTGAATTGATGCCATTTAATATTTGAATTTAAACGTTAAAAACAATAACATGTTTATCACACCTACTATATAACTATAATTTATAACTATTTCTTCTTCTTCCAATTATTTTTCATTTTTTAACATATTTTTGCTAAGTGTATGACTTTAAAGTTTCATCTCCAGTCAAAAGTTCCCTACTATTATTATTACTCTTGCTAGAATCGAATCAAATATTGCTATGAAAGCATGCACTCAGTCATCATTGGTGTTATTAGCAATTATTGTTGGCGTTTGATACACCAATCGATTGAAATACCGCTTCGGGTTACGAAAATAAATATTTCCTACCTTCGATGTTGTGCAGTCGATTGAGAAAATTGGCATTGATGGTGATTCAAATAATGGATGAAATAATAGAAATATGTATTCAAAAGTACGAAGTCTGAACACCGAATGAAAATGCGGCAGTTACAATTTGAAGAAATATAAATTCATCATCATATTCTTCACATATGTAGGGTATATTTCTCGAATATTAAGGACACTCGGTGATTCCAATACCAGCGGTACATATCAGAAACACTTGACGGACTGTGGCTACTCATCGTTTTGATGTTCAACCCAGTACACCTCAAACTTCACTGTTCAAGAATTCGAAGAGTTCATTTGGAGAACTGCGTTCATATGGAATGAACTTCATGAGAACGATTTTCCAAATGAATTTATTCTTCAGCGATTCAAATTCAACATGAATCGCTATTTTCACACAGGCGCCGCTTTCAGAGCACCTCAGAAATGTTCCTGTAGTGTTTGTGTTTTTTTCTTGAAAAATAACGAAAAACTAAAATGAAATATTCAAATGTGATACGTGTTCCAATACAATATCTTCTTGTAGTAAATTTGCTACCGTACAAGCGTTTTGTTTGGTTTGAGAGACATACTAAAAAACAAAAACCATATAAACTCATTTTGAATATTTCGTTGATGATACCATTGCATTTGAAAAATCTTATTATATTTTTATATGGGGAGAACAACAAATACTCTACTCATTTATTAGTACATCAGTGGAAGCTTAATGAAGATGTTTTCATTTCTCAAATGAACATATATCAGATGAAAATAAAAACCTATTTCCCATAAATTTCGTGTCATTTGTTCCAACCTTTTAGTGTGGTGATTCTGCTTACATTCTTCTGTGAGTCGCGTTTAGCAAATGTTCAACAACTAATGGTTGTTTTGGTTATAGACAACAGATATAGACAACTAATACATCTATTGATGGGTTGTCGCAATGTATCATACTAGACAGACAAGTGATACATAATACAATGATCAGGTGATGATATCAGTATCAACCACTAGTTGTTGAGGGATAACGAGATGAATTGTCTTTCACCGTGTCAATGTAATACAGAGTTCATAATAATAACCCATAGTGTTTCGGAAACGTTTTCGTCCAGTCCATAACACAACTCTTTTTTATCACCAACGCAATGGAAATGAGACTAAATTTATCTTCATTGTTGTGCATAACTTCATTCGAAACTTCTCTCAACTTTTATTAAAATCATATATAACCATTGCCTTCATTACAAAGAATACACGAGCGTTATTAAACATGCATTACGCTCCAACTAATTATATCATATGCAGTTTTAATGGTTTCATTATCAAATTACAACTAACTGGTAACATTTCATAATATACCTCGTACACTCATAACGTAAAAAATGTTTTCAACTATCATTTACTGTGAATGGGGTATTAACGAGGATAGATAAACGTACTGTTATGATTTCTGGATTCGCAAATAAATTCTACAATTTTTGGATAACGTTTAATAGAAATTGAATTTCAATCAGAATGTGAAGACTGCATTATTGTACTCAATTCGGATGATTTGACTCTACTTCAAAACGTATGAAATGTACATTTAATTTGCTTCGAATGAACGCATTCAAGTCACAGCAGCTGATATAAGGTTCATTTCCATAAAATCCATGAATATTCACAAATTTTCCGCTATGAAGAGACACTCTGACGCCTTTTCTGTTTGCTTCATATTTGCGAGCACCTTTTGTTCTCTTGAAACTTCTAGGAAGTGAGTGAATTGTACTTCAATTATTGTTACATTCAGAAAGACAGTGAGAGACTTTGAAGTAATTGTTTTCTAAGTCGAGAATCATTAGCTTTAGAGATTCTGTGGGAGAGAGAAGTTGTAGAAGTTTCCAAGTTCTAAATGCTCTGTTTCAAAGATTATAATTATGTTGAAACTCTTTTGTGTTACTGATGGCACATGTGGCCCATTTTTTCAAAAAATTTCACTGATATTTGAAATCATGTATTCAGATGAAACAGTGCGTTTATTATTTGAAGAATATCAACCAAACCAATATTCAATAAATTATTTTGGGTGATCTGGACCATTTGTTACGATCTATGGGTAACCTGAAACAATCGGTTTTACCAAATACCAGAAGTCACTGTGAAACATTCTAAAACAGGCTCTAATGCTTTGGAATTTTCCTAAACATTATAGATCTTTAAAAGTAACAACAATAAATCATACACACAAACGTTCCCCCTGAATCATTCCGTTCAGTGCTGAAATTCTTATGAAATTCCATTTAACAGTTTTTGAATTTTTTTAAATTCGGACAGACAGACGGGAACAGTGGGGGACTCTTTATAATAAGTATTGATGTTGAAAAGTCAAGTATATCACATGTGATGTTTCAACAGTATATATTCATAAAAACGTCAATAACTTTTCTCAAAGAAAATTTTTTGCATGGAGGATCACTGACTTTATGACATATGGTTTCATTAGTTAGTAGTAGTAGATAGTTAGAATTGAGAAAAACATTGATTGTGATACCTCAAAGTAGTCATAGACATTCAAACATGATACTTTTTCACAGAAATGCAAAAAAACTAATCATAATATCTAATAAATCTACCAGGTACTATCCCAGGAATGTATTTCTGCACAGTTTTCTCTGATATGTGGGTAATTGTACCCAAAAGCAGTTGATTAAAAAAATCATATATGTCTCTCTTTGTATTTTTGATGAATTCGAAGCAAAAGGTTCATTTTGTTCCTCATGAATTCGAAGCTTATCGAATCTGACCTACTTCACAACTACACACACATACCATTTATCCACTTCAATCAGTGAAGACATCAGAGTTAATCTCACTCTAGAGGAGAGGATCCAAAAGAAAACTTTGTGGAAAAATTCTCTATCTCACATAAATATAAAATGATTCAACACTGAAAAACACTTTTCAAAGTTTTCGAAGTGACCAACATAGGAAAGGATGTATATTCTACGAAAACAAATTCTGATCAAGTTTCAGTAATTCTATATTTGACACCCGTTGTTATTCCGTAGCATTAATTCAATATTAGATGTAAAGTTCATCATAATCTTAACACCTACACATTGTTTTTCATTGTCGAAACGAAATTGTCTCTCGTTGGTCATCGGAATTGAAACATATTCATATCTGTCTTTACGCATAAAGCAAGAAACCTTTGCAAAGATGGGGAATGCGAACAATAGACATTTAGTTGCATATCCTCTTCTTGAGAGGGGAATTAGCGCCTTTGTGGAATGTCTAACGTGCACGTATAATAATTAGTTTAGTATATCCTAAGGAAACTTACACAATTCACGTTTTCCTGATTGAACGTAGGAATTCAGATGCATTGAATTGTTTCTATTCAAAACTATCATCATGTGACGCGAAAATGCGTAGTCATTTCATTTCCTGAAAGAGGCTCAAACTTCAAAACAACAAGAAGATGAATTTTCTTCAACAACATTTCGCCTAGTTTGATGTTGATTCATTATTTCTATGATATTTATTCAGTACTGTTTATTCCTTATATATCGATATTCATGGATACTGAACTTTGTTATTTGATGAACTTCTAATTTTCAGTAAATCCCTTGTAGGAACAATGTAAAAGTTTGACATTATTCCAGTAGAACTACAGTATGCACAAACTTGCGTGCCATTCAACACGGGACTGTAAATTTCAATAAATCGTTATGTCCAATTAACAATTGAATAAGGCAATTTTCAAGTGTACGTTCCTGATAACCAGAAGGTCAAGCAAACTTTATAAGTATTAAACACGGAATAATAGAGTGTTTTTGAAAATAGATTGGCGTGCAAGTAATTTCACATTGAGAGCAGAGTAAACAACCGAAATTGGAATCAAGATTTTGTCATGAATACCTATAAGATTTGTATCGGTTTTGTTATGGCTTCACTAATAAAAATGGTTAGTTAAAAAGTTTGACATGAATATATAATTTGAAATTTTTCAATGCGACTTCGTAATTTTGTTTTGATTATTACTGTGGAACATATAATTTACATTGAACTTTAAATTATGTTTAATTTTGTATGTGGAGAATATGCTCATGCTGAGAAAAGAACTTTTGAAAAAGTTTATGGATTTAAAGAAAAAAGTTGTTATTATTCATGAACAAAACTCTATTTGAAATGCAAGAATACTTCAATAATTTTGTCAAAACGGCCAGGAAGTAGTAATGTAGAATAAGGTGAACTTTCATTGACCTTGTTCATGGCAATTGAAATCAATACAAATTATGTCCAAAACAGAAACCTTTTTTCAAAATTTTCTTCCAAGAGGATTTCGCATAATTAGCTGAGGTGGATTGTTGTTATTAAAAGTCGCGAAGGCTGTTGTGATTAGCCATATTCAGACTGCAGGAGAAATTCCGTGTCATTATTGTATCAAGATATTTCATTTATTTCATTGATTTGTTTCACTAGTTCGGACTTCCATTGTCTAATTCTAATGTATAAAATAATTTGAAATTCCTGAAACAACTAAAAAAGAAGAATTAAAATGAATGGCTGAAAATAAAATATATTAATCAAAAATAACCTGAAATTAAATGATAGTGAAATAAATTACAAGTAAAAACAGAACGATTGAACAAAAAATAAAAAATAAAGAAATAAAAATGGAAATAACAATAAAAAGTTACGAGATTCCAAGCCACGTTAGTTCACGATGTTTCGATTGTTAGTATCTACAATCGTCTTCGGTAACTATCATTTTGAAGAAAAACTAAGA
>WOGP01004547.1:0-13916 GCA_015342065.1 Leptinotarsa undecemlineata
ATGAAATACTTCTTTGAAGGAAATCCTGTTCATTCTATGCAAAATTCCTGTTATCTTTAGTCGATCATAATATAGTTTTGTATAAAGATTTACAAAACTCTTGTTATAAACGAATTGAGTTATTTTAAAGGATACAGTTTTGAATACAAACAAACAATATGTTTTCAAATCAAGTTGATATTGCTCTCCGTTTGAAACAGTTTTTAAATAGATGGTAGATTTTGAGATAATATTATATTTTCTTGATTCAAAATAGTTCATCTTCGCAATAATATAATCAAACGAATGGTGTCGTTGAAAAGCCAAGAAATTTTATTTCTTGGCTAAAAAAGTGTGATTCTCTTGTGGAACATGGCGCTGTTGGTATGAAGTAATAGTTTCGCCAATGGAGATAAAAATTTCAAAGCAACCAACCTATGATCTTTGAAAGAAATACTTTTTACTGTGTACAGAAAATCATCGCTCTCTGAATTTTCCGTCCACCTGTAAAAGTGTTTAGGTTCAGCTCATCAAAACAGATATCTAAAGTGGAATAATGATTTTATAACTAGAAAAAATCCGTATGTGATAAAAATGTTTCAAACTTCGGTGATAAATCAAAAAACTAAACACTGGAAAGATGTCTTATCAGTCCTATATATTTCCTATGCCTATCCTATTGGAAGCAATAAAAAAATTATCAGTTTACATACTCGATGATATTAGAAGAAAATATCTGTCAATTAATAAATCTCTCAGGTAAATACCTAAACATAATTCTTGAATTTCTAGTTTAAGAACATAGGAAGCGACTTTCGACAATGAATATATTCTCAGACTTTTCTTCTCTCGTGTCAAAGAAGAAGCAATTTCCTCACTTTTCTGTTATAAAACTGCTACCGCAGTTGTCGGTTGATTGGTCAAACCACCAACAGTAACATAATAAATTTGGCAAGTTGATTTG
Source organism: Leptinotarsa undecemlineata (assembly GCA_015342065.1). Classification (NCBI taxonomy): domain Eukaryota; kingdom Metazoa; phylum Arthropoda; class Insecta; order Coleoptera; family Chrysomelidae; genus Leptinotarsa; species Leptinotarsa undecemlineata. The sequence goes on from WOGP01004547.1 coordinate 944, forward strand.
GATGTCACACCAATAGGTGGTTCCACGTATGTCTCGCTTGCGTTTAAGCAGTTATTTTTATTAGGTACTGTTCTTGGTTATTCGCATTTTGTCTTCAATCAAGGACCGCCTGCCCGGTTCTGACGATGCCCAATAGGCTGAAACAGCTATCTTCGGTGGCTCTTAAATTGAAATCAATATGTGACAACAGCTGTAGATTATGCTGAAATTTCAACCTGCAGCTAATAATTGTTTGGAATTTATTCACATTTCTTATCAAGATGAATTGAAAACAGATATTTGGACTAGAGAAGCTATGTATATAAACAAAATATGGAAGAAACAAATAGAAAATCATGAGTTTGGAAGGTCCCTATGCAAGAGAAAAAAGTGAGTTGAAAAAACTCGTGGAACAACTTCTTCCGAAATATAATTGAGAAGAAAACCTTATTGAGAAGGGGGAACGATTGAATAAATTGAAGGGGTCTTATATGAGTACGATTATTTTCCAAAACAGCGAATTATGTTATTGAAAACTGTTTTTTTAAAGCCATTTTTCAACCCATATGCACCAGTGTTCAAGAATAATCTCCAATTTAATCAAGATACAATGACAATGCTTCATTTTAAACATATTTTATTCAAAGAATGTGTATAATGATATTTTTCTAAATTACACAGGGTTGTATAATATATAATGTAAGTGATGTACAATCTGTCCTTTTGTTTCAGTGTCAAAATGAGAAATCAAATCACTGAATACGTTTTTGAAAAATAATAATAGTTGTTAAAAAAATACTCAGAAGTAAATATTCAGGACCATCACGAATAGTCTGAGAATAAATTTTCTACTTCAACGTGAGCAAAGTTATAAATGAAATGTGTCATTAGTCAAAACAAATCCAAAAAATATGAAAATTCGAAGATAAACTATACAATGTATCATTATTATCTAAACTCGTGTTTAAGCAACACGTGTGCAAACCGCGATAATAAATTATACGTACCCATTTCACTTGTTTTGTAAGGTAACTAATATGGAGATTTTATCTTTTATGATAGAAAAAACGTTCCTATCGAAGCTTTTAGGAACCAAAAATGAATATGAATATTTTCAAATTCAAAAATAATAATTGTTGCCTAATTACTTCAAGGCAAATGAATTTTAAGTAGGTTCAAAGTTGGTTTTTTTGTTTATTAGTTATCATCTTCATAGAAAACAGTGAAAAAGTCGTATTTGTGATTGACTTCTAGAACTAATTATGTGAATTTCTAATCAAATCTTGATATATTCTGTGATCGAGTGAATCTGTACAAATTCTATATTTTCCGCGATTAATCATGAAATGCTGTTATGATGTCATAATAGATCTCAAGAACCATATTACAAAATTGAATATTTAAATTCCAAATGTGAAAATGAAATGCATGATGAACTATGTGAACTCATGATTTATCATAGTGAATGTGTAAAGTTGCATACTATTCACTGTAAAAATACACCGATAGTTTACCATGTACCTATAAATATATTTTTTTCACCTTTTGGAACACTACACTGAGTAATACAGTAGATGAAATAGAGTAGATAAATCAGCTTAGACCCATGAAGTGGAAAATTACAATTATTTGAGGGTGAGAGAAATGGTAATATAAGTAACACTACAAAATAAGCATATACATTTTAACAATAAAAATGTGTATAAAGGAGAAATATAAAATATATATGGAATAATATAACTATATCTACATAATTGCAAAGAATTCGGAACCCATCCTTTACTTCCTCCGCAATGCACAATGATTAGTCGCGATCCTTTTCCGCAGGCATGTTAGCGTACACATTCTCAAACCATCAGTTCACCTTTTCGTAACTGTGTCGTGCGTGCCATACCAAATTTCTTCCAAATGGAAAATTTGCTGTTGTTCTTGTCTATATTTAGTTTTTTGTTCTGAGTATTTGTTACGCAATTCCACTATTCTTCTACTTTCCATAACTGCTTGACGTTTATTTATTATTTTAAATCTAAATCCTAGTTTGTTTATCCAATACTGAAGAGTTTTGTCACAGCAGCTCACGTTATGGCCGGAAGTATTTAATTTCTTCCTTATGATTTAAATAGTAGGAATCTCATTGCTGTTGTAATAGTCGTATATTGTTTTATTTTTAATGATTTTATTAGATTAACATCTAAAAGTTTTGGTAATCCTGCATCATATCGTGTATTGTGTTCATAAGGTTTGTTTTCGACTATTTTACGTACAGTTGAGGAAGGAATTTCGGTCAAATCTGATATTGCTTGTAATAGTTTCTTCCCTCGAAACCAAACTTGATATGTAGATTCTTATATACATTAAAACATACTCTATGTGATTCAATATCGCATTTGAATATCAAATCTGATTCACTGGTATCTCTTTTTTGGATTGTTCACCAGCGCTATTGAAATCACTACACAGGAAAAAGTATTGTTATCACACTCGTTATTAATATTAGCAATTACATTAGTAATAACAAAAATTTCAAGTAATTATAACTTCGCGATCAGTTCCTGAACTGAACAACGGCGGTACTCATCACTACATTCTATTGGTTACCGTAACATGATTTCAAATTTAATTTTATGACTCTTCAGCCAATCATGAAAGCCGGTTAGTAAAAATTGTCCAATACGAACCGCCTTTGAGTTTTCCGATAGCTTTAAGAATTACTATATCAGTTACTTCGTCTATACTAATTGTGTGTTAGTACTAACTGTGTGCTGGCCCGAAACTTTTCAGCCCATTAGCCAATTAATCCTTTTAAGAGAAATTTCATATTTGGTGTATAATATTTCTTCATTGCGTTACTGCGTGATTTCATTTCAACGTTTAGTATATACCTACACACTATAGAAAAATTTCGTGTTTTTCAATGTCCATAATCAGATTCAGATGGATTTTTCCCAGATTGTATTTAAAAAAACGTCTATGCATAGTGTTGGTACACATCTTTGATGTTACTATTTTTTATTAATATATCCATGGTCGGTCGGTAGCCAGGCGGTTCGACGTAGGTGCTTTGTTCACTCACTAGAATTGACTGCCGTGTTGGTCGGAGGTTCAAGCCCTAGTCTGAACGATCGATTTCCACTTGCTATAATGCAACCCGTGTTAGGAATCACACGTTAAAAAGTAATACTTCGTTAATTCTTAGCTTGCACAAGTTTCGACTTTTGAGCGTTGTCGTTCGTAGGGGTGCGACAGCTGGTTAACGGAAAAACAGATTTTAAACATATTTTCAAACAGATTTTTTCTTTCTATGGAAGACTTCCCACACTTCTTCTTTCAAGTGTATGATGAAAAATTAGAAAACCAAGAAGCGAAAAGCTTATTCTTCTTGAAAAATATTGACTTTTGAATATACGGAATTCCTGTATACCTACACAGAGTTGTTTTGGATAAATTTCTGACTGTTTTGTGATCTACAATTTTTTGAGAATAATTTTCATTTATATATTATTTTTTTTCTCTTTTTGGAAGATGCCTCAACTCACATATAGGTAAATAAGTAGATATTTGGTTTTTTATCATTTTTTGAAAGATCTTCACTTTCTATATGATGAGGATAAAAAAAGTTTGTTTTTCGAAAACTCAAATGTTTCTTTTTCAGCAGAATGGAATCATATCTATGTGAATATCTCTATTGCAGATATCAGTAAAATGTATTGACACAGTTAATTAGAGACCACTATTTTGTTAATTATCTGAATTTATGGATGTGTAAATTTGCAGTGAATATTTGAAACACCAGCAGTTTGTAAAATTATATTAAACTCTTGTCCGATGAACATTTTACTGAAAAAAATTCAGACAGAGAAATATCAATAGAAACGAAGGCAGTCTCATGATGGAAGAAAACGAAATTCTCCTACTTCACGTTGAAAATGCCTATGAATTGTTTTTCTTGATGAAAATATATCATAGTTTTATGTTGGTATTTTTTATACAGTGAGTTCAAGATAGAGAGGGCCAGCACAGGCAAATCGGCAATCGTATAAGGGATACAAAGTCGATTAAATGAGGAGAAAGTTTCCCGCATTTAGTTTACAATCCACAATGAGAAGATGAAGAGATTATAATAATAATAGTTTATCAGCCGTTAGTTGGTACATTACGTACATATGGTAAGTCATTATAATATTACAATATGTTACACTAAAAAATAAACGGACATATGTATAAATAAATAAAATCTTTCAATTCGTACATATGAATTGGAGCGTCAGTATATATAAAAAACAAACAATCAATATCGTTTACCATTTGAATACTCAACAGTCATGTAAAATCTGTGTTTATCAATTTATCATTCATAAACTCTTGGTAACTACATTTACCTGACATTCATTTTTCAGATATTTTTGGATATGTTCTATTTCTGAAAGAAAAAATAAATACTTCTTTAAGTAATTATTTCAATAATTTTCAACAATTAATAATAATAACGTTTGATGTCCAACAATTTCTCATTTATAGAGCAAAAATTAACAATTTAATTATACAAATTATAGCACTATATTTCATTTAGATATAAAAGGAAATTAATTTCATTTAAAACAGGAGAAATTAATGAAAATGAACTATGAATCATTAATAATTATCCGTAACCCACAAATGTGCACCAGATTAATTTTTCAGCTCGCATATGTGTTCTACAATAAAAAAGGTAGTATAGATAACTGATATCATTTCTTGATGTTGATCTTGGTACAAGAAAATCTATTGCAGAAAGTATCAGCAAGGTAAAAAAATCTGATGAAATAAGTTTCAAGTTTATTTAGTTGGGTGGTAATTAGACAAAGAGCGAGTAGAATGATTTGCCAGTTAGCTGTGATTCTCAAAGGATTATTAGACAATTATATCTACCTATCATTTCTAGAGATGATGAAAATTTAGGGTTTTTTCAGTAGTTAGTCTCCCAGCCTACTTAAAGCATTATTGAAAGATTTGGTTTATAGAATCGAAAACTCTCTTATTTTTTTCACTCCACTTTCTCTTATGAATTTTTATTTTTACTTTCGTGTACTACTATTGGAAAAAAATTAAGGTTTAGGGCATTCTTCTTTATTTCTATGTTTCGAGTTGAACTTTTTTATTTATGAAAAGTGAAAAATTTTAACGAAAGAAAGGAGAACTGAAAAATATCAATGAAAATTTTTTGGGGGCAATTGAGAGCCTTCCCAATTGGAATTTTATATGTATGATGTATTCTTTATCATACCACATTTAGTGGGATCCACCATTTTTTGTATGAATAATGATTATCTATCTATTTAATCTCATTACGAATGTTTGGTGTACAAAATGAGTAAGAAAAAGTAAATTTTGTGTAATTCAATTTATAGGTAAATAATATTGTAACCATAGGTATTGTAGTTATTTTACATAGATTTTTTTCAAAGTCCGTATCTGAGAAAAACTTCTATACATAATGATCTATATATTTTCCAAAGAGTTTATATCCTCAAAATGTTCTTATTTTGCAAAATTTTCCCGCTGCATTATATAGTATAAAAGTAGAGAACCAAAAAGGTTTTATCCAACGGAAATTTCTCTCACATTGAAATACCTACTCATCAATGTCGAACAGGATATTGCTACCACGATGAAAAACAAAAATTTCAGAAAGCTTCTTATTTTCAGAGTAATCTATAGACGAGTACCTACTCACCATTCGAACAAATACTGGAAGTATCAGGATGGCCGGAACTGTCAGTGTCACTATCATGAATAGGATTAGAATGTAGTGACAGATCCCTTGGTCCGGGACTCGGCGATCTGCCCCTTATGATAGCAGCTCCATCAGCGGGTCCGCTAAGAATGTCTGTGATCATGAACCGCGATCTAGTAGCTGCTGTTTGAGGCATGACCCTAGATTCGTCCTGCACGGTCATGCCAGTTACCGTACTAGACACTGTCTTCCCTACACCCAACACTTTGGTATGGAACAAATGCTTGGAAACCTGATGATGGAGCTCGTAACTACTCGAAACAGTTATTCGCACCGCGATCACTCGTAATTGTCACTAGTCCTCGCGATAGATACACATTCACTAGCGTTACTTCTAATAACTAACTCCAGTAGATGCTCATGAAATCGTTAACAGGTGTCTCTGGCTCCGGTGAATCAATCTACTCACTCTACTAGAGCTGTTCTGTTAAACTAACCTGAAGGTTTGATTCAATGTGCTAACCGGCAGTAAATCAGCCATGTTGTGTCTCCCACTCGGGCGCTCATCCCCTCCACTAGACTCTCGCCAATAGACAGTCCCGGTTGTATAATTGGCCGCCCAATGAATAGCTGAGGCGTACGTATGTTGTCGTCTTGTATTTATTTTATGGGCAGGACTTCGGAAGAGATTTTATTAGATTGAGTATTTAGGAAAACAGTTTTATGCTTTAAGGTCTTTTCATTGGTTATGTAATAAAGCTGCAGGAGAAGAGAGGAATGAGCTATTCCTCGGTTATTGTACCGTTCTAATCTATTAGTTTTGTATTATTATGTTATTAGTGTTGTTTTCCTGTTGTAATAAATTTTATGCACACTAGTTATTTCATGTCCAGTTACCTACTTAATTAAAATGTATGTTTATGCAAATTGGAAGGGACGATTGTTTAGTGGATAATCGGGAAAGTTTTTCAGAACCGTGTCGGACTTTTCATTTAATCGTAGACACTGCAGTTTTTGAAACTGAAATTTTTCTGGAAATATATTCCTTCTCGTGTTGATAAATTTGATAAAAATAATAATTGATTATTTTCATATCTTAGATACAAGTTTCGTTTGTTAAAGTATATTGTTTTATTCATACTAACAACGAACACTGATGCATTGATTTGAAAATTGTGAAAATTGAAAAACAATGGAATGAAATGCATCATTCGAATAGGATATATCTTAATATACAACAATGATAATAATAACAGTAATATATATATAAACACAATAATAAAAAAAAGATCTACTGATATGTTTTGTTAATAAGTAGTCTTACCTACGATAATTGAAAATACAAAAAAAAACTTAATAATTTAGTGCCACTTTAATGGTCTCTTGAATGGTTTAATAGATTTCTTTTGAACAAAATAAGACTGTTGGAAGACTAGAATAAGACTGTTGGAAGACATTACATTTTCAGATAGAACTGTTATACTTAATGAAAAATTAATATTTTAGTGTTGACCGTTTTTGTTTGATTATTTACATACAAATTATATTTTATTCTAGTATTATACTGATGGATTTAATTATAGAAAACTACAAATTTGTCAAAATATGAGGTAGAAGGTTATGCAACATTTTGTAGGTAAATATAAATCATCGTTAAATATGGACTTTCTATAGATAACCATTCTAGAGTATTCAACATTGAAGATACTATATCTATACTATACTATCTATACTATACTACACTATACCTACTATACTATATCTATATTTGTGCCTGTTCTCCTTTCGCTATATACAAGTCAAATCATCAAACATTTGGAATATTTTCGAATGAACCTTTATGCAGACGGTACTCAAATTTACTATTCATTTGATCCTAATAACATTGCTGATGCATGTGAACGCATCAATATTGTATCAATGAATTTGTAGGTTTATCTTCAAACCACGGTCTACTAATTAATTCTAGTAAGTCAAATATTTTAGTCTTTGGCCTAAAAAAAAAATTGAAATATTGTAAAAAATCTTGTGGAAATTAAAATTGGACAAAATATACTCGAAGTGGTTGATTGTGCTAAAAACCTAGGAGTCATTATAGATAAGAATATTCGTTTTGAAAAACAGGTGAATGAACTAATTCGCAGAGCATATGGACATTTGAAACTGATATACAATAGTAGACAATATTTATCAAGAAAAATCAAATCAATACTTTGCGAGAGCTTGGTTTTGTCCAATTTTAATTTCGCAGATTGTCTGTATGGTCCAAATCTCACAGTTTTTTATAAAAAGAAAATACAAAAAATACAAAATTCTTGCTTGAGATTGATTTTTGGTATTCCTAAATATGAAAGCATTACCCATACTTTGAAATATATAAACTGGTTGAATATGGATAATCGGATGTTGCTCCACTCTGCAAGCTTATATCATAGTATAATTAAAACTAAAACACCAGAATGTCTATATAATAAAATCAAATTTCGCACTGACGTACATACATAGAACTTGAGGTTTAAAGGGCTTTTAACACCCCCATTGTACAAAACACAACAATATGTAAGATTCTAAAGTTATCAGATATCAAAAATTTACAATTAAATTCCGAACAGTTTTAAAGAGATGAAGTCAGATAAGTTTGAAGAGAATCTGAAAATAACTTTATTGACGAAGCAGAACAGCCCTCGATAATAATGTTGAGAATGTTTTTTAATGTATTTACTTCTTCGTTATATAGCACTTTATGAGGTTGAGTGGAAGAGCAGCTCAATTGAATAGTCAAATAATATTGTCATATCATTTTTTTAAGCTGAACTCCGCCTTTTATGCCAACAATTAGCATTTCAAGATGGAAATAATTATTTATTATGTAAAATGGAAAATCGCTATTATTACTATTATTATTATTATATTCGAATATGATTGCAAATTAAATGCAAACCATACCGTCTTCTCCCTCTACCTTTGTATGGCCGTGGCTTTCCTCTCGGGCGTATTTGACCAATTCCTTCCTGACAACAGTTGACAGGACTTTTCATGTGGGTGCAATACTGCTTGCCCGACTCAAAGCTGCCACCCTCTTCTTTTTCACTCATTTTTCTCAAAATATCAAATTTTTTAAGTTCGCCTCCTCTTCAAAAAACCTTTTGGTTTTCATTTACATACATGGCCCTCTTCATGTGTTTATCCGAACCATCCTGACCTGGGTACCGGCGTGAATGAAGAGTGCCCTCACTTCACATTTGATTCGTTAACTTTCCACATAAAGGTTATTTTGTTTTCCAATTTATTCCAATTTATTCATTCAGTTAACATTCAATTAAATATTCACTTAAATTTAGTTAAATAATTAGATTTCATGAATATTTGGAATTAATTAAAAAGTCGAGAATTAAACCTGAGCATAGAATATGCTTGTATTTTGCTTATCCTTCCAATTTAAATGAATTCTTATAACTATAGAAAACAAAACAAAAAGTTATCCAATATATTATAGGTTATATAATATATTGGAGAAAGAAGGTAGATGCAATGGACCAAAGAAAGGAGTGAGAGCAGTAATTTCATGAATGAATACTCCTTGGAATTTTGTGATATAAATTTGTGTCAGATTTGTACTAGGGGATTCAAAAAATATTGTTAAATATTGTTGCATTTCAGCGAGGTATAATTTTATTTTTTTTTATTTGGGAAGAGTATTGATATTTTTCAGAGGTGCTGGGAGCATATTGTAGACTTTTGGACCAAAAAAGAAAACAAATCTCTGATTGTGAAACTTGTGAAACAATGGCAGTTGCATTTTATCAGTTAATCTACTTCTTTGGATTTACGTTGATCATATTTTTCATTGTTTCAATAAATCCATATCAGACTTTGGAAAGTATATAAGGATCTGATGTTTAGTAATATGGTATCACTATATAGAGACTCACTTGCATGCAATTTGTGTTTCTTGAATATTATTTTTATTAAAGTGTTTTGCACTGTTTGCATGCAAGTCATTGTACTATTAAATGTTCCACCCCAAGCTATTATACAATACCGTATTACCGACTCAGCTAAAGATGTATAACACATTCTCAAATTCTTCCTATCTAGAATATTTCGTAAGTTATAGAAGGTGTAAATAAGTTTTCTCAGTCTTTTTGTGACTTGACTTATGTGTTCATCCCACCGGAAATGTTGGTCCAGCATAACACCCAAGTATTTGATTGTTGAAGTCTTTTTCTATTATATCACATGTACATGGTTGATGTGAGTCTCATCTCAAACTTTTTATTATCAGTTTGTGTGGCTGATTAGTGTTTTGCAGAGAAAATTTCATAAATTTTGTCTTATTAACATTCAAAGTCAGTAGGTTATAATCAAGCTATGTCTTAATCTTTTGAAGCCCATCTTCAGCAAGTTTATAGACATCTTCCCATGATTCTCCTCCCAGTCATCAGCACAGCAAATGACGTGACCACAGAAGTCGGTTATTTCTGTAATAATGTTTATGAAAGAAAGAGAACTGGTCCAAGAACAGTTCCCTGATGAACGCTAATAGTGACTTCTGGTGGGGTACTCAACTGTTCATCAATTTTTTCTATTTGCTAAATATTTCTGCAAGACATCTAGTGTTTTATCTCACATATGTATATAATTTCTCTATTAGTAGACTATGGGATACGGTGTCAAATACTTTGGCCAAATCAAGGAATATGTCCAATGCATCGACAGCCTTCTCAACAAGGTCCATAATAGCATTTTCAGTGCATAATTTATTCAGAAAGCCGTACTGATGTTTAGTTATGACGGAATGTTTATCAAAGAATGATAATAATCTTTTTTTAACTCATTGTTCGGAATGTGTTAATGATATTCATGACTCATTTTCTTTGTCGAAATCCATTTCAATTAAATGATATAGATAAAATACTTTGTCTAATTTCCACTTACTTAATGTATTGATATTATTTTGACCAAGGTTTCGGTTTTTACACTGTAAAAATCGAAGCCGGTTACACGGTAAAAACCGAAATCTTTGTCGTAATAATATCAATACATCAAGTAATTGGAAATTAGACAAAGTATTTTATCTATATCATTTAACTGAAGATGTAACAAGGGACCTATGATCTGTGTGTTTCTATATTTTATCATTTCAGCAGGTATTCCATCAGGTCCTGGGGAGCAGTTATTTTTGAGATTTGCAATCAAGATAATCACTTCATTTTCATTCGTAGGTTCCAAGTACATAGTAAAATTTATAGATGTGTTTTTTAGAAAACCGTTTGGCAAATCTACTACAGGGATTTTCTTTAACATGTCCTGCCCAATGTTTATGAAATATTGATCAAACAATTTTATTTTCCCATTATTTTCACTTATTTTTTCACCATTTGATTTTATAATTGTTATGTTTTGTACGTTATTTTTTGTGCTGTTTTCATTTCAAATATATTTAATAATTTTCCAAGTTTTTTTTCAATCACCGTTAGCTTCAACCTGTTTATTTCTGTGATATTGATTTTTTCTTGGCCTGATCAGTCCTATCAATTTATTTCTATAGTTCTTGTATTTGATTTGTTTCCTTCAATTGTTTTGGTGTTATTCCATGTTTTCTCAAGATAATCCCGGTACTTTATAGAATCTATGAGTACCGTGGTAATACAAGGTTCGATGTTTGTTCTTGATTTCACCTAATGTGATTGTACAAGTTGCCCTATCTAAGCATTGTTTGAATTTATCGATGAAAAGATCATATGCAAGTTGTGCTTTCTCGCAGTTCAGAATACTCACCCAATCCTCTCGTTCTAAGAATGAATTTAGTTTCATATAATCAGTTCTCTTAGTGATTTCTCTTTTTGAATTTATGAAAACATGTTTTTTTTCCTTTCGTTTATGAATTAAATTACAGGGTAATGATCTGTCATGTCAGCTAGAATTATTTTTGGTTTTATTTGAATTTCGTTTCTATTAAAATGTTCTTTCCTAATAAAGATATGGTCAATAATAGTATTAGATTCATCCGTTATTTCAGTAGGCTCATTTATATATGATATGAAACCGTGTTCAGTTAGGATGTTTAAGAATCTTACTGTGTTTTCATTAAGGGTGTCCTTTAGATTAATGTTAATATCGCCCATGAAAATCTCAATTTTTTTTGGTAGAGCGTGAAAAAAACTGTTCTATATTGTCCAATGAGGTTTGTACGTTTACAGATGGGGGTTTGTTTGAAGCAATTAGGCAAATGCTTTTGTTTTTCAAACATTTTTACACATTGTCGATATTCCGGAAATAATCTGTTCAAATGAAATTTGAATGAGTAACGTTTTAATACTTCAACTGGTTTGCTTTTTCTCATGGTTTCCGATTTTGTCATGATTCTGATCCAACTGTTGATTGATTTGGTTTAAAAAAAAACACTAAAGTATCTATGAACTTTCCTTTCCTTATAACATAGTTGATCAGAAATTCATATTATCTTGTTCACATCGAACATTTATGAACGATTGATATTTTCATATTTCATAACATCAGGTTACTAAATTTCACCAAATATGACCACAGTGAAATGAAGAAATTGTGTTTAACTTTTGAGAAAAAAATGTTCTGCTTTGTAGCCAAAAGCGTATAAAGGTGAGAAGCCAAAGACGTTCTTCATTCGAATCATGTTCAAATATGGGCCTGATATAAACAAGCATTCAACATTCGTCAAACGATAAGAACATAATTGCCAAGCAGATATTTTTTATGAACAACCTTGTGAACACCAATAATGCATTTATGCCACTATATTTAAACTTTCAACTGCCGTGTAGTTGAATTCTCCTCGTTAATAACCTAATTGTTTAATTATCAACAGCAGATGTTGAAAACATGTGATTCAATTAAGGCGGAAATAGCTTGAAATGATATGAATGTTGTCGAAGGAAATGAAGCTAATTGAAATTGAGACGCTGTTCGAAAGTGAATTTGAAAACAAGGACTATTTACCGAAACGTCAGCCATCTAAAAGGAGCTAAGTACAAAAATTAAATTTTTTTACTGATTATTCAATTTGCAAGGCAAAATTAGTGAATACGACATGTAACTGCAGACTTACAGACTTACAGACTTACATCAGTGATTCATGAAGCACTAGACAATTCAAAGCTAGCAAATTGTATTTTTGTTGACCTCTCCTAAGCTTTAGACACCGTTTACCACAAAAAGCTACTAGAAAAAGTGAAGAATATTGGCGAGAGCGACAATGTGTACGATCTTCTGCTATCGTATCTCTCTGATGGAAAACCAGTG
>WOGP01004548.1:0-13916 GCA_015342065.1 Leptinotarsa undecemlineata
TATATATATGTACTATGTTACTGATAACCTGCCGATATCTTAGACACTGCTATCTTCGTGAAATTTTACACTCGACTGACGTCCAACGCGGCTCAACTGTTTGTATGAAACCTTGTTCTGAAAGAAAAACAACATGTTGTTTTCCTGCAGGCTTTACTAAAACCTACTGTATAGGTATATTGAGAAAGATGAATGTTTCGAGATTTCATTTTGAAATTTTTATTTTCTCAAAAGAGTAGTTTGACCTTAATGTCGACAGACGGGTTCTTTTGCCAAAGCTCCTACATAATGGATCAATAATCAATGACCACTCCCAACACCATAAGGTGAGTTATCATTAGGTCCGAGAGTCACATGCTCAGCACAGACAAGACAGTGCCTAGACTGACAAACTTCTGCAATTGTTCAGCCAAGATATCTGCTTCAATGCAGCAAACCAGTATGATCTTGCGGGTTGGTTCCACCAAGGACTGCAATAGTCAGAACAACCTTTATAGCAGAGTGGTCTGAATAGAGTCTGCAGAATTCGAAGGTGAAATCTAGATATTTCTCCCGTTTTTTCCCCTTTTTTGTACAATTTTTGTCTCACCTATAGCTGAAAACTCCATGACGAATATTATCTTATTGATGGTTGGTGACGACTAAGCCAGGCTTATTAACTTATATCAGCCTGAGAAACCACTCACGGAACCATGTAATGTTGATAGACAAATGTTAAAACACGTTAAAAGGTAAGACCTCGTTAGTCCTTAGCCCGCATAAGTTTCGACTTCTGAGGGTTGTCGTTCGTAGGGGTGCGATAGCTGGTTAACGGAAAAAACATATTTCAAACATGAGATCACAACAAATGCATAAAGCTCTTTGAAACCTTGCAGCAAGCCTTGTACCTGCTGTAGACTAAGGTGGTGAAGACACCATCCTGGCATCATGATTACATATTTTTATATGGTATTCAGCAATGGATGAGTGATTTGAGAGGAAGGTTTATTTGTATAATTCCTTAATTTTTTGTGTGAATTATTTGAAAGGAGACAATATTTTCTGTGATAAGGTATGTAGTGGAGCTATCTGGGCGAGTTTTCATAAAAATGCTACCTGTTATCTATAGGATATAAGATAACAATCCACTATGTTATATGCCCATGGCTGACCTCTACCATTCATCCCCAAAGTGGCTGAATCAACATCCGGCATCTACGCAGTTCCAGAAGGATCCCAGGCACCGTTTACTGTTCTTTGTTCACCTAGACGCTTACTTCATGATATTTTTTCATATAAAAACGTCCTGCGTGGCGTAATAAAGTTAGTTGTATTTTAGTTGTCATACTATTACTACTCACCTCCGGGGATACAGACCTGTTTCCCCTGTTCAATAAATATTAATTTTTAAACAGTTATTTTACTCAAGTGAGATATAACAACTATATATTGTTCTCCTTTTTATAGGTCTACAAAAAAGTTCACAACGGCATATTTTAATGTATGGCTTACTACACCTATTTCAAGCATTTAATGCATATTATACCATACAATTCAAATGAACATTTCAGGAGTTATCGCAAAATAAAACTATGATGGGAGAAAATAAATCCAAGTGACTTGAAAAGCTGAAGCAACACGTATGATGATGAGTTGCAATTAGTTATATTTCAAAATGAGAACTGATAGTTGTGAGTATACTTTTGATTGAATGAATATGCGTTGCTGTGGCAGTTGTTAGCCCCACTCATACATAAAAGACTTTGAGCGGTCCACAATGTTTCCAAATATGCCACAACACTCCAGAATGTTCTGGAATACTCTCTTATAATCTCCAATGTTTTGGACACAAGTTTTTAGAGGGTAAAACTCCTAGCTATTATATTTTCAAAAAAGCACGCCCTTCAGGTAAAAACAGGAACCATCTTCAACGAAAAGCTGATGTGAAACTATGACAGAAAAATGTAGGCATATGGGTTCTATCACCCATGCGAAGCTGGATCGGGTCATTAGTTATTATCATATTTTGAATGAACCCACCTGAAAAATGTCGTATTCCATCGCAGCTAATAATACCCTATCCAAGTGTTTGAGGCGGTTATTCATTCTCATTTTGGATATACTCCTTTTGGCAAACTGTCCTAACTCAAAGGGCTTCACAGTGGGTTCAGTGAAAAACAACCAACCTGCTAGATACTCGTACCAAGCCTCGCACTGATTTTGGATTTCTATCCAGGCCTTCTCTTCTCCTACTACAAGCTATAACAAAAATGTTAGTATACAAAAATCTTTATCAAAAAATTTATACTTGATAATTTATTTCAATAAATATTATAAAATATGCGATAAAGCACATACTTTTATAAATAATCTTTTTCTTTGATGGGAACTCTAATATTTGGATGATACCTACACTTAGTACATCGAATATAGATAGCTAAATAAACGTGAGTTGTCGGTAATTTCTTAGAATATGAAGCCAAATCTTGACATATAATTATCGTCTGATACTTTACAAGTTAGTTTTTGAAAATCAATAAACTTTGAACACTTTTATACTTCACAGAAAGTGAAAGTTATAAGCTTCAATCTCAAGTTCGAAATGGCTCTGTCTAATGTTGCATTCTGGAATACTCACACTGCCAGATATCAGAGTTAAAATTATATATCTAAAAATATGGAAAATGTAAGCCTGCCTAAATTTGAACACTGTTTTATTATAAAAATAAATTTAAAAAATATTAAAACTCATTAAAAAAGTTAATGTACGATTTTCAATAAAAAGGGTTTTACAAAAACCGCGACGCGTGTTTTGTCATACAATAGCTTTCTCAAAAGTGAAAATCATACAATAAACTGTATTAATGAGTTTCAATATAAATTTTCATCATATCAGTCAGTTCTATTCAATTAAAAGAAAAATTATTAGACAATTGATATGTACACATTTGTTATTAACTTACAAATGTATCAAGTATTCAGCAGCACAACATTTTCACATATATTCATCATGTATTTTTAACAAGTATTTACCAATTCCATCACAAATTACACATTTATACTATTCCGTTAATTATGTAATTCTATTTATAACTGAATATCAAAAACATTTCAGGTAAATTATCCAGACCATTTATATAGCAAATAGAGAGTACAGGTCCAATAACTATCATTTAGTAAGTTCAAGTCCAAAGGAAAAATTTAAAATGTGATTTGTTATCATTTTGATGTTTGATACTGGAGTACTTTGTATGATCTGTACTGTTATATACTATATGTTTGATCAGGAGTTTACATCCCATCAATACTTACTCTCATGATCAAATCCAAATGTTTCACAGCACTAAATAATTTTGCATCTATTTTTGATTGAACATCCATTGTCCAATGCCTCCATTGCATATTGAACTCATTTATGGATGCACCATTAGATCCCTAAAAATATTAACAAGAAAATTGTACGAAATACTTTATCATCTACTCATTTTGAGCACTTGGTAAATATGTGTTTGGTCAGCTTGCAATAGTTTTTGAAAAATTTTCATTTAGACTGATTGTATATTTGTTTGCTGATCATGAATATGATAATTTATTAGTTGTGTACAATATGCTGATTCAAATATTTTGGAGAAAGTATTCTAGGAAGTCTTTAATTTTCCATTAGTTCCATATCACCTTTTGAAAAACAGATTTCACTAAAAACTGTTTCGTTTGATGGGAATATATTCCCATTTCCACAGAGAATTATACAGGCTAATACTTTTTTCAGATGCAAAATGTTTTCTTTCATTGAAGATGATGGTATTTCATCGTATTCACTTGTGTGTTTGTTTTTGATTTTTGGTAATAAGTCTGTGATGTCCTGAGTAGCTACAGTTTTCAGAAAGAATGATAGCTGTTTCTTTTCATTGGAACTCAATTGTTAAGAAAGTACCATTTACATGTTAACAAATATGAAAGAAAGCTTGACATCAACTTTTCATGATATGGCAAACAAATAATAACTTTTGTGAAGACAGGTTATCATTTAGAACATGTTTCCAAAAATAGTGTGATCCCTAACATCGAATATTTACTGAAGATTTTAGATACATACATCACACACTGGCATAGCTCTCAGTACTTGATCCACTAATTTGAAAGTACTACTATCTGATGCAGAGTGCTGTCTCAAAAGAGCCCTAACGACTTTCACTCTACCTTGAAGAAGTGCACCCAAGACTGTTTCCCAAAACTCTGGGTTAGATTCTAATCCACACAAATCACCAGACAGCATCGTAGCTGCATTCCTTTCATATTTCGGGAAGTGGAATCTGATCCACTCTAGTAACTGTGTTAATACTAAATTTCCTGGTATAACATCAACAAAAAGTATTTCACACAAATGCCAAATGCACTCAACTGAATAGAAAACTGTGATGTAATTTTGCAGCTCTTCTTTTTCTGCACTTTTAGATTTAGTAATTTCGTCCTGTAAGTTTTCAAGACAAGCTCTTATTATCGACCGATACTGTCTGCTGAGCTTGAACAATTCAACTCTTTGGTCAGCAGGCTTGGAGTTGACCATCGATTGTACTGCTAGAAATACACCATTAGATTCATTAACTAATTTACGAAGTATTGGGTGAAAGAGGAGTACATCTTGTCTGAGATGAAAGACACTTGCTGGAACATTTGATGCGAAATGGCTTGGTGTATCCTTTTGGAGAATGTTTCTTTTTTCGTAAGCAAATACTGATATTTCATCAATGGGTAACGAAGTAGCAGCTATGCCTGCTTTTCTGCACTGGTCATTAGGGATCAGCTGAAATCAACAATTCTCAATACCGAAATCAAAAAAACATTGTTCACTTACGAATATCTTCAAGTCCTTTGCCATTATCTATATGTCAGATTAATATCTGCTTCCTTTTGGAAAAACAAAAAAAAAAATTTAAAAATTTCAATATTAACCATAACCATATACACCGGTAAGGCTAATTCTTCTTCCTTTTGTTAACTTAACCAAAAATATCACAAATAATACTGGAGTTTTTTCCAAATCGTTATTTTAAACACCTCGACACGTGTTTCGATCACCAAGTGATCATCTTCAAAAGGAAGATGTTTAATCTTCGTTGAAAATAACGTTAACACCAAACGTATTACTACACCAAAGGTTCCAAACAGTGCATCATAAAAAGATGTCACATAGTAGATGAGCTTTTGATATCTTATTATATAGGAATGTAAGAACAGTTTGTTCTAAAGTGAGAATAAACAAATTAATTTCAATAGTTGCGTTTTTACGCATTAATCTCAATCCTGATCTGTCATTCCCTCCAAAAATTGTTTCGCGCTCTCTCTCTCTCTCTGCCCGACCAAAATATATAGAAAAGGGATAGCGAATAACTTCATGAAGGAGTAAATTTCTGTGTATTACGATTATTATTCTGTTTATTATGATGCATTAGGTGTCCCCATTATATTATGAATATTGTGAAGCCTTTCTTGAAATTATGGTGAATATATTTATTTTATAAAAAGAAAAAAAATATTAAAGAGAAAGTTGATTTATTTGAGAAAATAATACCTATCATATGACGTCAATGGTGGTCTTGGGCTTAGAGGCAAAGGGAGCGGCGATTTCAACGGAGCAGCGATTTCTAATGAGCCTCTAGTTCTTAATAAATTCTGGCATTTCATGTCAGATTATTATATTAATATTAATAAAAATAGGTTCACACAAACAGTATATAATACCGAGTGTAGGCTGTAATTAGGTATTGGTAAATTCATAATCTTTCTCACTGACTGAAGTGTCTGTTACCATGTATTGAAAAATTCATTTCCAATTATCATATGGGTATTGATTGATTGGTCATGATGAAGATATGCTGTTGAGAAACTATGTACTTTTCTCAATATATTTGTATAGTTTTCACAACATTATTTTTTTAAAAACATTGTTCGAAAATGTTTCATGGTGCACACATCATTGGTATAGGCCTAAAATTTTCACACTGATTTTTGTGGCCTTCCACGCTTCCGTGAATAATTATATTTCGGCGTCTCATTCTTGATATCACTAAGTAGTAGTGGCTCCGATACTCTATTTGTCAAGTAAATAATAAAAATCGTGATGAAGAAATTCAAGCAACAAAAACTTCTAATCAACACATGAAATCGAGTTTCAGTAATGATGACGTATATTTTTCTCATGTATTCTGGGTTGATACTATAATATTTTCAACAATACTGGAACTGCATCAAAAGTAAATTGGATTATTATCGAATTATCAACATTTATAATAAATTGTCCGATGTTTCCGGATTTAGTAGTCATGGATAGAAGGTTTTCATATCAAGTATAAAAACCTGGAAATATCGGAAAATTTGTTGAACTTGTTAGAATCGGTGGTGAAAGCCTACACACTATGATCAATGTTTTTAAAAGTGTATTCTGAATTTATGTTTTAAGGGTTTACTCATAGAATGGTATAAAAACTAATAATAGTATTCTGTATTGCAGTAGCCAAAATATCAGATCTTAATATTATCTGTTATAGTAGAAGTTTTGTTGACTGACATGTACTGACATTTATGTTTCATTAGGATTGCATCAATATTGAAATTTGACAGAACTTGTGTAGTGTGACAAGGCAACAGTAATTTTACCATTTGAAAACGTTATTAGTTTTTCACACGGCTTCGGGTTACTAGACACGTTCAATTTAAAAATAACTTTAATTTAGTTTTTCTTGAAAAGTAATTGGAAAGTAATCAACCAAATATCTTCTAAAATCTGTTATGGCGGGAAGTCGTTTAGAGAAAATAGGAACAATTTATACTAGGTTTTGTGGGCATGACATAATAGTTAATATTTTTATTCTAATGTAATATGTTATAGAACCACAGGATTACTTCGTTCTGGAGCTCTTAGCTGGGAAGATAGGCCATTATGGTATGACATTTATGAAGCCTTTCCTCCTAAAGATGAACCCAAATTCGACAGAGTCGTCCCAAATATAAAACTAAAGAAAATATTTTATGAGGAAGACAAAATCAGAGCGTAAGTAGTAAAGGAAGTGTAAAGGTTTTGATTGTTCTATCAAAATGATTTAACTATCTGATCAAATTAAACATTTTTTCAGTATGTTCCAGAGGAATAATAAACAAAACTTAGGTTCAACAAATCTGTTTAATGAAAATTACCAATCACTGACACAGAAGTTTATTGAAATTCATCAGAAAATTCACAAACAATATGATGGTGATATGACACCGGAACAAATGTACAAAGAAGCTATTGAAATTTTGAAATCAGAGCGAACTGGCAAAACAGAAGATAAGGACCAGGTTAGTCTGAGCTCAGCATTCAAAGATGCACTATCTGACCATTCAAAGGAAAAGAAAGTTGATATATCTATATCAAATATTTTCAAATAATGTATATTAAGTGCAGAGTAGACAATTATAATGAGTTGTAAAATCATTACAGGTTTATTAATATTCATAAACGAACCCACACCAAGACCATACAAAAGTGAAGAATTGTTCAAATTGAAAATGTATGCAGAAAAACTTTGGATGTTTTCCAACTTTTTTTATTATAAAGAAGTAGAAAGTTAAAAACCTTCTTTCCCAAAAACTAATCTCTTCCAAAATAAAAAAAAATATTTTGTTCGAATTAAGATAGGTAATCAACTAACTGAAAAATATTTGTATGACTTGTCACAAGATATGTTTTCAGTTAGTTGTTCAGACTCATTTGAAAGTAAGAATGAGAAGTCGTCTGAATATCCTTACAGATAACAAGGTTAGCAATGTGTAGTGAAAATAACAGGCATTCATATACAATATTTTCATTTTGTGTTAAGTCTACAGCAATATGGAATCAGGGGTGGCAACAGCAGGGGTGTTCTGTGGTGTATCAGAAGCTTTTGATTGTGTAAATTACAGAACACTGCTGGAAATGCTCTATCATTATGGATATAATGGTTTGTATTGGTTTGAATCTTACCTTGTGAATCACAAACAATATGTGAAGATCAGAAGTACCCCAAAGTTCTATTTTGAAGCCACTATTTTCAATATAAACTAATGAGTTTACCAGCCTAAAGATCACAGGGTCATAATATGGCATAACAACAAGAGATATCTCCATAAATATTTCCATGAACTTGTGAAATAAAAAATTGGTTCAATGTCAATCTATTTTCTTAAATCCTTTCGCTGCGCATTGGCTTTTTGTCGCGGCTCACCCAATGCTGAATTTTTTTGGCGTTTGCAAGAATAGTCGTCTTGAGCAGTATAGTACAACAGGGTATACGTTTAACGATAAAAAAATACCTTAGGTATCAAGTAAATGAATTGTAATCGAAAATAAAAGCTTACAATCATAATATTTAACGATAGTAAGCATTTGTTTACGACTAAAAAAAAACCTAAAGTTCAATAAAACAATGTTTTATGGAATGAAGCTTTTATTTGCTACAAAAAGTTTCTTATTTTATTGATCTTCTTTGCCATTAACCTCATTATATCAGGGGTAAAAAAATATTCAAAAAACTCATGTGCTGAACTACCTTGAATTTTACAGCCTGAACTGAATTCGTCAAATTCGTAAACATATGGTGAGAACTCTTTGGTTGACAATTCCAATCTGCCTTGTATAGGGAATTCTTACTGTTCAATTCTTGAGCTTGAATCATCAATTTCCATCACATACAAGTTTTGTTGGCTCGTATTCAAAATGAAGCTCTGTATTCTGCCACATTTTCATGTTGATTTTGCAAATTTTCAGTGTCAGATAGTTCGTCATCTGACGATAGCGACTCATATTCTTGGTCACTGTCATCGCTTCTAGCCAGTATCTCTTCCAACTCTATCAGTCAAATATTTCTTTGTCATGAATATATAATTTTACACAAATATACCTCAAAAAACAATAAAAACACTTTATAGTGCCTTTTGTTTATGTAAACAGGTTTTAGAAACGCACTGCTATCACTAGAACTATTGCTTACCTAATCGCGACAATATGCGGCTAGAGCAGTCAGGTCGTATTTGATTTTGAAATGCGAGTTATTTCGTCTTGAGCACTATACCCACTATCGAGTATACTCGTCTTGAGCAGTGAAAGGGTTAAGAACTCTTTTATTTGGAGAACTGCGTTTATGTGGAATAAACTTCCTGCGAACGTTTTTCCAAACGGAAATCCAATCCAATGTGAATCGCTACTTTCACTTTTTAATCTTGCTCTTTTCAGGCTTTCTTTCTTCGCTTCTGAATTGAATATCTTGGTGACCTCAACTACGCACAATAAAAGTACAATTATTTTTTGGAAAATGTTCCTGAACTGTGGGAAAGAGAAATATATTGGGAATTTTTGATCCATTTTAGTTTTCTGTGAACCCAAATTGCCGAATTTACATTTGTATTTTTTACCAGTAGATTTTGCTCGCTTTACCGTTAAACTGGTAAAAGTAAGTGGAGATCCTTCACGTTCTGAAAATTTCAATCTAGAAATCATTTTAGTTTCTTTCATTACGATATTGAATAACTTTTTTCATAAAGCTTCTAAAAATTTGACCTATTCTTGAAGATTAAGTAATCATGAAATTCGTTATTTGGGATTAACACGCTTATTCCGAGAATTTGATTATCACATTGTAAAGTATTTTTTTCTGAAATGAATCGAATCTGTTATATTTCTCAAATGTGAAAAAGTAATAGGTAGTTTGTGTTTCAGAAAAATGTAATTAATAAATATTTCATGTCGGGTAACAGTAGATTTTTCTGTTCTACCAAAATGAATATGTAACCTGTCATTTTTGAAACACGTTTCCACTAATTGTTTTGTTCATCCCATATACGTTCCATTCAATGATAACTTTCTTTTAACGTAGAATTTCGCCATTTCGAAGGACATAGTGAGTTTCGCTAAGTTGAGAAACTCTTCAATTTGCAATTAGTGATTTAGTCAGAATCTATCCAATAAAGCGATTTTGAAAAAACAGACAACAATTAACAGTGTTTCTGAGTTCTTTCAAAATTCCTCGTTTCTTGTGTTGTTATTCTCGAATCTGGTAATTTATGCATTCTTTTTTTTTCAGGTAAGTTCCAGTGAGGAGATAACATATTAGAAATAATCATCCGGCCTACTGCAGTAAGTTTTATAGTCCTAATAAACCCATAAAATCTTAAATTTATTCGACCACTTTTACGATGGATTCTTAGTTAAGCAATCGCTAGAGGCATCTTAGGTCTGGTTACAGCGAAATTTATTCGGTGATTTGTCCGTTTTTATTATTTACATAAACACATCAAGAAACGAGTTTTGTAATATTGTTGTTAAATAGTCTTTATGTGAGATCAACGCCGAAGGAGGCTTCGACTTTGTCTGTCAAAGGAATCAAAGTGTGTTTTATGGTCAGATAAACCCTTTTGAGTGTTTACGATTTATAGCCCAGTTGAATTAGGATATAACAACATAAAAATTTGCATGATAATTTTTTTTTTTTGGAGTTCTAGGGAGCGAGGTTCCTGGTAGTCTGAAATTAAGTTTCCAGGGTATCAGACCCGTTACGTTATCCGCCATATTGAAATTAAGAGTTGATTTCTCTTTATTGTATAACTCTTTCATTTTCAATTTCACACGAAAATTTGTCATCACAAAAACTGTTTTTAAATTTTCTTAAATTTTGCTTCCATTCAATTTTTTCCTAGGAACGATATTTTTCGATTCATACCCGAGAAAAGGAGGGGGTAAAATCTTATCATATATTATCACGTTCATTGATAAGGACCAACATTGTAGAAAATTTCATTTTGTTTTCATTTTGTTCATCAACATTTTTCTCGTAAAGTTGAAAATAAACGTGATAAAACAATGATAAGATTTTACAGACTCTTTTTCACGGGAAAAATTTCGATCCTATGAAATAAATTGATGAGAATCAAAACTGTAGGAAATCAAATTTCAAACAACTTTTGTAATGACTGTTTTTCGTGTAAAACAGAAAATTAACGAGTTTTTCAATAAACAAAAATCAACCCTTAAATTCAAGATGGCAAACGACCCAAAAAATTCCCAAAGAACATTGCCAGTGGAAATTTTTCCGTTGCTGGCCTCTTTTTGAGCTAATTCGACTGGGCTATTATAACTTGTGATCCACGAAAAGATTTCTATTACTCGTAAACTTCGCATGAGACCGGATAGAAATTTCATGTAATGAGTAATGAAACGTTCGAGACATCTGGGTGGTAAACAACAAATGCATTTGAGTCAGATACATTTTAATTCAGTATGTTTAGCATTTTTAAAACCAGAAGTCTTCAATTCCAAACATTTTGTTCACAATTGAAATGCCTCTAACATAAACACTGCTCGCCACCAACCAAGTTGATGTCATCAGGGCTGTGCTGGTTCACCAGGAGATGGATCATCATCATTCTCGAGTGCTGTGGAATATTATGGAACAATGTGGAACATTCGAAGCCTTCATCACTGGTAGGGGTATATAAAGCAAAATCCTTCGACCTAACTCAAAACTTGTACTTGATTCCAAGTACCACACAATCTGTACAAACTCCCTGAGCAAAACCGGGTAACCCAATTAGTAAAATATTAATGGCCTTTGATGATGTCCACTCAAACGAAAGTATTTTCAAAACTATCCATTTTAATATCAAATTAGGTTAGAACTCATGTACCTAAAGAAAAAACAAAAATGCAACATCAACTATGAATCATCACGTAAAACAAATCATCAAGCCTATCTAATCGGTTTGTCCGATAGCTCGAATTTATTTTCTCACACGATAGTTTCAATTTTGCGATGACACCTGAGGTATTGATTTGAATTGTATGGCTTACATAAAACCCTATAAACAATATGTAGTGGATTATTTTGTTATTGTAATAAATTGAAGATTTAACTGTCTTAAACAAATTTATTTCCAACAATATTTCACTAATCTCAAACTAATTTATTTACAACAATTAGCAACTAATGCTTAATTTATTTAGCATTTATTCAGCAAGCGGAATTATAATAGGTTTTATCAACGTTATGAGCAAACAAACTGGGCTTCCTTCTTATACAATTCTCACCCTTTTGAGGCATTCTACAATGGGTTATTAGAAAATTTTAATAAATCATTTCCTCTACAAAAAATAAAAATAAAAGATAAAAAACCCTGGTTGACTAAAGGTATTAAAATCTCTGCCAAGAACCTAAGATCATTACATTATATAAGAAAATTTATAGATCCTAACCAAACTTCATTTATCAATTACTATAATAAATATAGGTCAATTTACAGAGTTACTTTGAAGCATGCTAAGCAGATCTACTACAAACATAGACTAAATAGAGCAGGAAATAAATCGAAGGAAAGCTGGTCCATTATCAACGATCTCAGAGGAAAGTCCAATAAACACTCATCCGAAGTAGGCTTGGATCCCAATTTATTAAATAACTTCTATTGCACCATAGCGGACAAACTCACCGAAAATATATCATCAACTGTTAATCCCCTAAATTTTCTTTCCAATATTGACATATCCGAAAGTTTCTCCCTCTATGAAACAAATCCCGAGGAAATAATGGCAGTTATCATAAATATCAAAAACAAGAATAGCAAAGGTATAGACGATATTTCTGTGAAAATTTTTGAAAATCTACCTTATTCAACCTTAGTGGTTTTATCACAACTCATAAATCAGTCTTTTGAATCTGGTGAGTTCCCATCGTTTCTGAAGACATCTCTGATAATCCCTTTGTATAAGGGTGGACCCAATGATGACCCTTCCAACTTCCGGCCTATAGCACTAATTCCTACCCTTGCTAAACTCATAGAAAAACTAGTGAAAAGCAGAATTTTATGTTTTTGCAATGATAATAACATCCTTACTTCTCGCCAATTTGGATTCCAAGCAAATAAGGGTACTAGTGATGCTATGTTCTCTCTGTTAGAAACGATATACTCCGAATATAACGCTAAAGAAGCAGTCGCTGCTATTTTCTGTGATCTATCGAAAGCTTTCGACTGTGTCAACCATGAGATCCTTCTTAATAAGTTGCAACAGTATGGCTTCAGAGGCAACACTCTCCACTGGTTTCATTCGTACTTATCAGGTCGCAAACAGGTAGTTAAAACAACCGAGTGTTCCTCTGCTCGA
Source organism: Leptinotarsa undecemlineata (assembly GCA_015342065.1). Classification (NCBI taxonomy): domain Eukaryota; kingdom Metazoa; phylum Arthropoda; class Insecta; order Coleoptera; family Chrysomelidae; genus Leptinotarsa; species Leptinotarsa undecemlineata. The sequence continues at coordinate 13,148 of WOGP01004548.1, forward strand.
ACTATCAAATGTGGTGTACCACAAGGATCAATCCTTGGCCCAATTTTGTTTCTTATCTACATAAATGATTTAGCTTTTATAGATATAACGGCCACAATTACTCTCTTTGCTGATGACACCACTTTATTATGGCACAACAAGGACATTCCTACTCTTCAAGATGCCATCTCAGATGACATCAACAAAATCAAAGAATGGTGCGACTGCAATAAGTTATCATTTAATATCAATAAAACTAGCATACTTACTTTCCACTGCAACTTACCAGAGATCTGCCTTGGTGACAAAATCTTAGACAGGGTACATAATTATAAATTTCTAGGGTTAAACATCGATGATAAACTGAAATTTAAAATTCACACAATAAACTTAAGCAAGAAGCTTGCCTCAGGTTGCTATGCACTAAGAGTGATTTCTAGAGAACTAGGCTACTCCCATTCAAGAACAGCGTATTTCGCTCTAATAGATCCCCATATTAAATATGGAATTGCCTTTTGGGGAGTCTGTTCTAGAGATTTATTCCAAATGATTTTTGTGCTCCAAAAAAGGGCTGTCCGATATATGTGCAAAGCAGCTCCTAGGGATCCATGCAAGCCTCTTTTCATAGCTCACGGTATTTTAACAGTAGCTGCCCTGTTTATCTTGGAATCAGTTTGCTTGATAAAAAAAAATTATTCTTGTGCATCTCCCCCTTCCTCATATAATACTCGTAGCCACAATAGTAACATAGATATGCCTATTCCTGCGAGCTCCCTAGTTAGGGATTCAA
>WOGP01004549.1:0-13915 GCA_015342065.1 Leptinotarsa undecemlineata
ATTTTCTTCTCCTGAGGATGCTAACTTTGTTGGCGAAACGCGCGTAGAGTGCAAAAATATTAGTTTGGTGTTTGGGTAATTGATCAAAGAAGTTATTAAGAAATAAATAGAATGCACAAAGTCAAAAAAATAGTTTCCTCCAAATCTCCAAATTATCCTTTGTGGAATCCGTCAAATATAAAGATTTGTCAGTAGTGTTAACATTAATTTCTAATGAACAGAATTTGTTATTCCCAACAACGAAGAAAATCGGAGTATTGAAATGTATTAATATAAATAAAACAAATATCACGCAATAAAGATAATGAAACAAATATGTATTCAGTTAGGAAATTCTCATAGAATAAGAACAGTGTACGCAAATAGGTGACCAATACAATAAAGAGAATCTTTATCTTTCGTCTAAGACTCCAAGATCTATTTAGAAAAGATAATATTTTGGTGATTATCAGAGTAATATGTATCCAAGAATATATGTATACTTGGTAGCTGGAACTGAAATATATCAGACTATGTATTTTTAACAACCTAACGTTAGATCACTTCTATTAAAGAAAAACACGTTGTACTTGGACTGTTAAAAAAATAAGGTGAATGTTAAATTTTGCGAGCTACATTCGCTTGGCGATTTTTTAATTTTTTTTTATGTTGGTACACTAGTCTTGAAAATATGATCACAGTTTCAACTGTTTGGCATGTTTGGTTTGCTGGTGAAAGGCATACAAGTTAGAACTGTTTTGCGTGTTCGGCGATTTTCCGCTATCAAAAAAATTAGATCAAAGAATTTGCATCATATTTTGAGTAAAAAATATAATCAAGTTCTCAAAAACATTTGAAATAATGACAGAATTCGATCAAGAATTGTTGAATGACGTCAACGGCGATACAGATTTGCTTAAAAGGGTCGTAACTGGTGACAAATTATGTGTTTATGGTTATGAGATCGAAACCAAAGTCCAATCGTCCCAATGGGAGAGCCCAGGACAGCCAAGACAAAGAAAAGCAAACCAAATTATATGAAATGTCAAGGTTTGGCTGTTTTCTGAATGAATGAACACTTTTGAAGAAAAATTAAAATTCATCTTATTTTGTAAACACTGACCTGACATAACAAAGTTAATTTTCAAGCGAACTTTCTCATGGCGAAACGTCAAAAAATGATTTTCTGATATTTGTTAGAGGGCATCACTTTCAATAAAGCAAGTATGCATATTATTGTTGACTACATATATTCTTGATTGGTAGAATTGGAATCTCTGGCGGAAAATGAACTATTAAAAACACTTTTGCCACACCAAAACAGTATACTGTCTTACACGCTCGTTTCGCTAAACAAGTTAGCATCATCAGGAGATGACTAGAACACAACTTCAGTATATCCTACGAAAGAAGTGTTTTTGATAGATACATATATTCTTTTTATTGTCAAAATAGCAGTTCTGCTGAAATTACGTAGGTCTGGTTACGCTGCGATTTTGGACCACCTACTAACGGGTGATTTTTTAAGAGGTATAGGATTTGATTTTCAAAACAACACAAATAATTTAAAAAAATTTATGGAATCTTTTTTGGAATCGATAGGACGATCAATATAATTTAATGTTTGAAGATGATTTCATGCAAATGTTGTCCGCGGCTCCGCTTTAGATGGGTCCATGCGCAAGGTCCAATTTTGGCACACTCTCTCTAACATATCGACCACGTATAAATGCTTCAATATTGGCTTCGAGAGTGTCAGTCGTTGCTGGTTTATCCCTGTAGACATGAGCCTTAACATGACCACACAAGAAATAATTCAAAGGCGTTAAATCATACGTGAGATAAACTGTTCACCAAAGGCGGCTCTCAACTGAGCCATTGTTTCGCGTGCCGTGTGGCATGTGGCAACATCTTGTTGAAACTACATGTCAGGCATATCCAATTCTTCCATTTGGGCAACAAAAAGTCGTCAATCAACACACGGTAGCGCTTGCCATTCACAGTAACGTTCCGGCCAATGTCGTCTTTGAAGAAGTACAGCCCGATGATGATACCGACTCATAATCCACACCAAATAGTGACTTTTTCGGGGTGCATCAGTAGCTCTTGCAATGCTTGTGGCTGGTCTTCACACCAGATGCGTTAATTTTGCTTGTTAACGCATCTATTCAACTAGAAATGAGCTTCGTCGCTGAATACAATTTTCAATAAAAATGTGGATCTTCCGTCAACTTTGCCAGGGCCTATTCACCAAATGTTAGACGTTGTGGGAGGTCGTGTAGCTTCAGTTCTTGCACCAGCAGTATCTTATGAGGTTTAACACCCAAATTCTTTCGCAAAATTTACCACATACTGGAGTAACAGAGGCTGCGAACGGCGGCGACATTTCACGCTCATCGCGAACACTGGCGGAGACAACGGCAATATTTTCTTTGGTCCTCACTCTGCGTATGCGTGCTGGTGGTTTGATGTCCAATAATGTAAACTGGGTTCGAAATTTAATCACAAGCTTCCGAATATCTCCCTCAGTAGGCCGACGAAACCTTGTATAAATTGGAAGAAGTGCACTTTTTTCACTCAGCATGCAGGGCCGTCGCCATGGGGGGATAGAGGAGGGAGCCTCTCCCCTGCTTTTTCAACTTTGGAAAAAGTTGGGAAGTGAAGATAGAAAAAATAATGGTGAAAAAAGGAATAAAAATTTAAAAAATAAAAATGAGAGAAAAGAAAGGGAGAAGTAATAAGGAAAGGAAAAGAACCAGGAGAAGGTTGGGATTTTCCAACGTGCATAACTTGGAGATCCTATACTTTGAAATTCTGAGTTGTTTGAAAACTTCAAAAAGTTTAATTTCTCCCAAGTAAGAGAACAGTCCTGAACAGTCCACAAATTTTGAAGTGACAATTTTACAAAATTCCCAACCTTTTGCTGTTTATTCGACTTGGAAAAGTTGGGAAATTTCGGGCCATAAAGAAAGGAAAAATAATAGTAGAAAACAATAAGCAGCCCCGCCCCCGGTTTTCGCTACGGCCCTGCGAGCTTGAATTTTGATAATAAAATTCAATAATTTGCAAGCTTTGTTCATTTGTCGATTCATGGTTAAATTATAGATCAAACTGAACAATTTTGACAACGACAACACAAGACACGATTCACGCGTGATCTCCAAGAATAACTTTGGAGGTATTACTAAGTTTGACAAGCATGTTGACTAATTATCTTCAACCGAAGATTCTATTGATTGAGATGGAATGAAAATGGAATAGGAATCTGTGAGCATGAACACCTTCGGAATGTTTTGAGTGGCTTTCGAGTTTTTCTGTGATCTCCTTTGGTTATAATTTCCAAACGATTCAATTGCAACTGCGGCAGAAGACCACAGCAAAACCCGGAAGCCAATAAAACATTGACGCCAGCCCTAAAAGCTTATAACCCTCAAGAATGGTTTTCCTGAAGTCGTAAAGGGCAGGAATCGCTAAAAATGAATTCAATCATTAATTCAATGATTTTAAATGATCTGAACTCAGTTATGGGAGAAAAAATTCCCCCCTTAAGAAGAGTGAAATGTATACGCTTCAACAAGGACCAGAAAATGAAGCTCTTCTTGATACTAATGAATGTGATCTCGAAATTAGCTTTCTTGTAAGATAATTTGAAAGAAGAAATTCTGATCAGTGAAGAGAATGTTCTGAATTACTTTCTACAATAATCAATCTGAAGAAAATCAGTACTTACTTGGTTGAAAACAGTTTCTTCAGGACATATGAAACTCCACCTGAAAGTCTGATTACGTCCATCAGCGTAGGTCACCGGTAAGCATACGTGGAAGAGTTGGCAGTCATTTTCCACATCGGCGTAGTATCCATAATCTCTTCCATCGCAATGGAAAGAGTCGCTTATATCTGTTCGAATACTTGTTGCGTTACTAGGAAGCGTCAGTAATTGTGAGGGAGCAAGTTGTTGAGGCATCAGCTAGACAAATACAAGATTTAACAAATAGAGAGTTTTCTGGAGAGTAGGTAATAATAGTTGAGTGAATTTCCATAATATCGTATTATTGAAAGATACGCCATCCCAAGGTGACATTATTTTTGCACCACCCATTATTTTCTTTTTTTTTCTCTGATGGAATATCCAACATCTGTATGTTACTTATAGGTTTTTATATGTTCCAAGTTTCATGACTATTTCTTTCAGCAAATAAATGTCATTTTCAGGTATTTATGTCTTTTTCTATAGTTTTATTCAAGTATGCTCTTCTAACAAACTAAAAAACGAATATTATATGATCTGTGTTCATTGTATTGTTTCACCTTTCCAAAATTTTCATTCGGATATTTTATTATATTTGAGTAAAATTGAATATTTTGCATCCACAACTAACAAATTCTCAGCTCCTTTAGAACTAAATCAAGTAACAATTACTTCGGAATTCAGGAAATGGATAATATTATATGTTGAGTAATAATTGTCAACAAATACTTCAATACAAATGCATTTTATAACTGAAAAATTGCGAATTGTTCCCTACAATTTGAAGTACTTCAAACATTTTTTGGATTTTATTGTGTATCTTAAAATGCTTTACCACTCCTTCATATAATCTCATTTGAATGGTATTCTTGGGTGTGAAGTTTAACGATACTCATCCAATCTTCTGTTTCTGGAGAGTAAAAATGGATATGCATCAATTAAACATTAGTTATTCTTATATTTTATGACATTTTATTCAAGTGGAACAAAAACTACTGAATATTTCTTCCAGTCATCTCGAAACTATTTACAGGAAGTAACCATGAAAATGAAAATTCAACTCTATTTATATATGTAAACAAATGTACTATTCATATCATTTATATAGGTAAGTTAATATATAAGATTTTATATATCAATGACCCACTACAGTTTTTTTACTTCATGAGATGATTATTTTAATTTTAGGTTATTTATAAGTGATTAATTGTAAATACATTCGGAATTTATAAATGAACTTGATCTTTAAATTGATATGTTTTGTTTTAGGAATCACACGTTAAAGAATCGTGTTAGGAATCACACGTTAAAAGGCAAGACCTCGTTAATCCTTAGCTCGCACAAGTTTCGACTTCTGAGGGTTGTCGTTCGTAGGGGTGCGACAACTGGTTACAGAAAAACAGAAAAACAGATTTTGGTAAAGGTTTTGGCTTTCTCCTTCTAGTAATTGTCTACACGACAATGTTTATTGAAAGTATTTTTTTCGAAACAGCTTTTCAGTTTATATCTGATAGTAACTTCTATGTATAATTTACACATTCTTGTGAAGAGTATATTTCAAAGTTGATTGCCTTCTTTCTTTGAAATTTTCCCACTTCTTTTTGTATGAAGATTGAGAAGTACAAAGACAAAACCTTTTTTTCCCAAAAATTATTCTCTCCTGAAAATATAACCGTTTCAATATGTTTTGTGTTCTTCACCTCTACTTTAAAACAAGTTTAAAATGATGGAAAACTAGGTACTACATGAGTTACTTTACTGAATAGAAGTTACTAATTAAGTGATCACCGTGTTTTTTATAATTGATTATGAAGATATCAAAAATGAATTAATGTTATTTTCTTTAATCGGTAAGAGACAGTCAATTGAAAAAATAAAAACTAATTATTTTTATTTTTTTGAATTGTTCTGAATCTTGAAAACAAATATTGAAATTATATCAGGAACAAGAAGTTGGTACATATTCTATCAATATCAAATTATATGAATGTTCTCTTTGTTTATATTTCCGTGGAATCACTCAAAATCGCAAAAAAAATCACTGTACCAACCCTCAATTTCGGAGCACTGTGCACAAAACAAAAGAAAACTGGTAGAACTAAAACTGACTTCATTTTTGTCAAGATTATATACAGATAGCACTTGTTGCTTGTACAAAAAAACTGTAACTATAACGTGACGTTTGCTTTGGCGAATAGTTTATATAGTATCCAAGAAAGGCAACGAGGATGGTGCATTCAAATGATAAAGACGGAGCCAACGTCCTGTCGGAAGTCTGGCGGAGTTCTTCATCTGTACAGGGTGACCCAGTGAAAGAACGACACAAAAATGCTATTTCACTCACAAAACTGGGACTGGCACTATGATTCACCAATAAATGATAAAACGATTCGTTTTTGAAACCTTTTGTTCAATTAAAAACCAATTGTTGTTCCCTCTCTTCGGGATATTTCTCCAATAAAAAATCATTCCTAGAAAATATAACAGTAATTAATGAGAATGAAAATAATTCAACTTGAAAGTAACAAATTACACAAGTCTAAAAAAATAGAGCTGTTTTATTTTTTTACATAATTCTTATGTTTTGGGGTGCGCTGAATTCGAAAATGACTTTCATTTTGTCACATATAGCTGGTTAATTTTTTGTTTTGAAAGCAATTTTTACGAATAAGATGTTGATCCTTATCAGATTAAATACGTTAGTCTGAACAAACCGAAGATCAGACGCTTTGATTAGACGAGGTCTTTAAATTTATTGAAGAAGACTCATTCATTGGCTAATGCTTATATAGCCGTAGGACTGGAGTGATCTCTGCAGCTTTTATATGAACCTTTTGCTGGAAGGATTCCAACTCGGTGACAGAGTTGTTATTACCTCATTTAGAGTTGAAAATGAAATCAAGTTCATCAGCCGCTGGGCAGCGGCCCAGAAGAGAAACTCTCCAATATCTGCCCTTATATGGCCTCTGACCATGCATAGAAGGAAATCCGAACTCCTGATTACTATACAGGCTCCATCCAGTACCATTCTGTCATGTAGACACTCAGTGCCAGTACCATTAAGTCATGTAGACACTCCAAACTGATAATAATATTATTATTACTTATTATTATTGTTAGCATTATCATATTATTATTTTTCACATAAGGATACGCTGGTCGGGCCCTATCCCCCGAAGCTCCGATACATTCAGGAGGGCGCGCCAGCATTATTAACCAACGACCGCCCTCCGCGCCGTGGGGTAAGTGATCATTAGGTCCGAAATCCACGTGCCTTGAGCAACCAACGAGCCAAAAATGACAGTCTTCTGCATTTGTCCTACTGAGTGCAGCAAGTCGGCAAGATCTTGAGATTAAAGAGTAGAGAGGACATGATTCCATCTAGGACTCCGATAATCAGAACAACCATCTTGACAGAGTGGTCTGGATAGAGTATGTGGAGTTCGAAGACAAAATCACCATGTTTCACCCATTTTTCCTCCTTTTTGTGGACGATATTCTTCTCGCTAGGAGCTGAAAACTTAACGACAAATATCGTCTTGCTTTGGTGGTCGGGAAGGACTACATCAGGCTTATTAGCTCCTGAAGGTGGAGAACGATTAGTTTCAATCAATTAGTCATCGGAGAGTATGGAAACACCGGGGTCTCGTCAGTACCGTGAAAGTGACATAGGTGGTATAAAGAACACTTAGGGCCACGCTATGTCATCTATTGCGAAATGTGGATTCCCTCTCATCCTACAGAATGCCCCTAGATCTACCGATTTGACTCCACGAGACTTTCATTATTGAGACCAATTTAACACTGCAGATAATTTGCTGGAAAATTGTGCTGTAGGCTACTTAGACCTGATATTCTTAAGAATGTAAAGGAGAAAACAGTAGCTTGTATATCATTGTATGAAATTTGAATGTGCTCAGGTAGAAAATTTGGTAAAGTAAATTTCTATATTTAGTTTCACTTTCTAGTTCGATATTGAAAAAACTCAAATAAGTATTTTTTTCTAATAGTGCTGGATACAGAACTGAAAAACCTTTCAAATGAGGTGTCACTCGACTGTTATATTCTTTTGAAGTTTTTGACAAGTGGGTTGTTATGGGAGGAGGTGACATGTAGAAATATGCCCCCCTAGAAACTAAAATTGAGGTGTTTCATATTTTCTACAGGCTCAACATCAAATTGTATATATTCAGAATGACTCGTTTTAACTGAAATGCACTGGATTATCATACCAATAATTACGAACGGCACAATTGGTAGCCGAAAGCGTTTTTTTCTCTTTCTGGGAGACGGCTGACTTGTCCATTTCTTTCAGCTTCAAAAGCTATAGCGTTTTCTGTAGACCACCATTCCAACAATTATATTTCCTTTACTAGACAGACAGGTCTCTTGCTGTACGTATGTCATATTCTTCTAGACACAATTTGGGTTATCATATATCGTTTGCCTTTTGTGATCCAAAGCCTTACATTCGCATCAAATATGAGGAGCTGTCTCTGTCTCTTTGTTGCATTGTCTGTAGTTGAGGTATCCGTTGTACAGCCATATTTTATTGAGGTGTCCTGGATAGTGTCCAATAAGTAGCCCTGACTCAGTTAAAAATTTCTGTCAACTACTACAATCTGCTTTGATATATTGCTGATCCCGAGGAGACAGAATTGATTTCTTTTCACTTTGATTCATTCTACCTATAGGTAGATATATCTGTTACATATCTGATAGCGGTGTCTGAAACACCGCAAATTGAATGTAAAAATCAATCATCAAAAATTTTTTCAAGAATGTTACGTTTTTGGCAAAACGAGTTCAGTTCAACCTTCACCCTCACTGTATGTATTAAATCCTAGCTGTATTTGTCTAATATTTCCTTTTTATTAGGTAGGCTGAAAAGTTCGTAGGCGAACACACAGATGGCGCTATTAGTATTAGATCCATATAATTTTTAATTAATCCTAACCTTCAGAAGGATGTCGGATTATTAGTTTGTGGGATAGAACATTTTGAGTGGAGCAACCTATGTTAGTTGGTAGAAAATGGATTAAAAATAATTTCGTGTGTTATAAAGCACTGATTTTTGGAGAAAAAATACAGTTGACGCCAAGGCTTGGCTTGATAAACATTACTCGGACTTTGCACCAGGAAAATCAACCGTTGATAAGTGGATTGCTGAGTTTAAACAAGCTGAAATGAGCACCGAGGACGATGCACGCAGTAGACTCCCCAAAGAGGAGGCTATTAACGACGAAAACAAAAAAAGTCCGCAAAATAATGTTGGATGATCGAGACAGCTAAGGCTCTAAAGATATCACAGGAACGTGTTAGATATATCAAGCATGAATATTTGAGTATGCGAAAGCTCTGTTCAAAGTGGGTGCCGATCGAGTTTACAATCGAGTTCACAATAACGAATTGATGATTATGAGCAGTGTTTGATGCTGTTACACCATCTGAGCGGACTGCACGTGGTGAACCAACTCTAAAGCTTTGAATTGCTTCCGCATCCACCGTATTCTCCAGATCTGGCCCCCAGCGACTTTTCATTGTTCTCAGACCTTAAGTAAATGCTCGCTGGAAATAAATTTAACGCCGATGAAGAGTGGGCGTCGAAACTTAGTCCTATTTTGAGGCTAAAGATAAATCGTATCTTCTATAAAAATTATATCGAAAAATTGTATGGCCGCTTTAATTATTGCCCTGGATGGCAACTGTATGAAATAATATAATAAAATTTTATAAAAAAAATGTTTTTCATGCTAGCCTACAAGTTTTTCAGCCCAATTGTTACATAATTGGGGGATCTCCTCCCCCTTTTTTATATTCTCCGGAAAAGGAAGATAAGACTATACCAGAAAATTAGATTGACCCAAATAAGCGAGGAGAAATCACGATTAATATCTGTCGAGTTAATTGATTGTTATTCATAAGCGAGCGACTCAATTTGGCAGAAGTATTGAAGCGAATGATTTCCATGCGTATTTGCCATTCATAACATGTTAGATATTAACATTTTATAATCAGTGATTTATTTCAACGGTATTACTTGCTCAATTAATATTGACGGCCTTAGAATGCCAAGAAACAACCGTTATCCAAATTCGTTGTCAAAATTTCCCGAGAGAATCTCATGCGTGACCCGATTTGGAATGATAACGTCGAAGACAAATTTGTGAATAAAGTGGAAGGAACATTTACATTTTTAGAGAATTTTTGATTGAAGGAGTTGACTAATTAAACCAGATAAACGGAAAAGTATCTGTAGAATTTTCGTAGGCACTTGTGCGGTGCTGTTTATAATCTCTATTTGAATATCTTTGAGTTTTCAGTTCGAGAAATTTATCATTAGGTTGTTTCCGTTATAATGGGTCTATTTTAAACTGTAATATATCAGTTAATACTTATTCTATTTAATCGAATTAAGCGTCATTTGAATCAGTGCACTTTTGCCAATGTAACACAAGTCGAATTATTCCGTCAGCAAAAAATTGGGTGCTCGAGATTCAATGGAGTCGACGAAGACTATTTTTGCTTGGTCCTGATTGGCGAAGTTTCTACTGGTGAGAAAGTTATCAGAGTGTTTGAAAAGATGATAGTCGCTTGGCGATAGGTCTAGCTAGTATAGTGAGTGTGGCAGAACTAAACGCTAATTTAATTTAATTTTCGGACGGTGATTCCCGAAACGTGAGGACGGGCGTAGTCGTGGAGCAGGATCGGACCAATGTCGGCTGCTGCTGATACATTTTTCGGTACATTTCGTCGATTTCCTCAGAAAGTCATAATGAATCACACCAGTCGCTAATTACCTCACAGTAACCATATTTGTTGTGGGTTTTCGCCTTTGAGAAGTACCTGGGTGGCTCATCGGTGTCCAACCACTGTCCTGAACGTCTTCTGTTTTGTTTGTGCAAAAGTAAAGAAGAACAGACACGGAAACCTGGGATTCAACTGCCATCAGTAAAATAACCAAAATTATTCTACAAAAAAAAACGCCATTAATTGTTTTTGTAATGCACTGTTTGGAACCTTTGGTGTAATAATGAATATTACTGGTGTTTTGCCAACATCAAACCGTTATTTTAACACCTTGACTTGTGTTTCGATCACCAAGTGATCATCTTCAAGAGGAAGATCAAACTGAAAATACTAACAATTCTATTCTTACTTATACAATAGATGCCTCTTCTAGGTGTGTCTTGAGTGTCTCGAATTAGTTTCACAATATTGCCTGATCTATTAACCTAAAATTAATTTGACGATGTGTCCTCATATAAGAGACAGGTAATTCTCATAATTAAAATATTATTTCAACAAGCTATATAGTATACCTACTATTAGGTATTGGTCCACCATCCTTATTCATGATATTATAATTTTCATTTATTTCTACACTCTCATAGGCATCTAGATGCTTGTTGTTGATAACTTGTCTAAACTTGTTTAAAAACTATCTTCATACCTAGTTCCTTGAAAATATTTCCAAAGTTCTTCGTGTATTGGTGGTATGGAACTGTGATATATTTATTTTGGTTTTCGTCGTTTTAAAACCAGGTTTCAGTATCAAAAACTCCTTAGAGTTCATACAACATACAAAAACACCGTTATGCAAGAAGGTGTAATTTTTCCTCATTTTCTAGCGTCCCAATTCCACAGACCTTACAATACCTCCGCAATCACTAGAGAAAAATAATTTCAATAATAACAAAATTGGTGAATTTCACTTACTAATTTTTGTATGAAACAAAACTGTTTCCAGGTAGAAGGTTGCTTTTATGAACAATAGGAGGCAATGACTATAGGTAGTAACCCCTTGTCCCTCTACTTAGCAAACCTGTTCATGAGTATATTTGAAATGGAAGTTAAAGAAAAGTCAAAGTATTTTCCTATGATATTGCTGAGGTATTTGTTTTCTTTTTAAATGGCAGATTTCCATCAACAAAATTCACGTATGAGTTAGAAAATAAAGGAAAACATCCATTTCTTGACATTTTGGTAATGAGGAGCCAATATGCAGGGCTAGAGTACAATGTATTTAGAAAGGAAACAAGCACGTAAGGTGTATATTCCTGACAGTTCACAGCACTGTGGACATCACAAACGTGCTGGGATGAATTTTCTAATGCATCTCTTTTGACTTTTCCCCTCACACATGAGGGGTTCACAAAAGAACAACGTACAATACAGGAAATAGTAGTCAGTAACATTTTCTCGATGAGTATTGTAGATTATATAATAAGGAAGAGAAAGTTTAGGTTAAGAGTGAACGGAATCTCGACTTTTGAAAATGACAAAAACAAGATGAATATATCTCAGTTGGATACCATCAATACACGAAGATCTTCAGAAAGATTGTCAAGAAACTAGGTATGAAGATGATTTTTAAAACAAATCATACACTACAGAGCCTTTATAACAATATGGAAGACCAGAAAAATCGGCAGTCGCCTATCATATTTTGTATCAAACCCATTCCATAAACTTTACTTTATTAAGATTAGTTAGACAAGTCAACAACATCAGGTATCTAGATGCATATGAGAGTGTAGAAATAAATGAACATAATAATATTATGAATAACGATGGTGGACCAATACCAATATATAGGTTGTTAAAATAATATTTTAATTATTAGAGTTACCTGACTATTACATAAGTACACATTGTAAAATGAATTTAGATTAGTTTATAGATAAGGCAATATTGTGAAATAAATTTATAAGACACTTAAGACACAGGCACCTAGAAGAGGTATCTATGATATAAATAAGGATAACATTGTAAGTAATTTCAGTTTGATCTTCCTCTTGAAGATGATCACTTCGTGATTGAAACACCTGTCGAGGTGTTGAAATAACGGTTTGGTGTTAGAAAAAAAATCCAATAATAGCCATTAATTGTATTGACAATTTTGACAAATAACCTTTGATTCCATATTACTCCACGACGATTGGGATGAAATGAGAATGTTGATGATACATGTGAAATAATGCCAAAGGTAGATTTGAACAAAATTTTGTTTTCTTTTTTATGAGGTAAATACTCCTGATGAAGTGAATACGACGGGGTGTTGCGTAGTAGTTTCCATAGCAAAACCTTTTCTCGTTTCAAATGATTTTATTATTAATAGAATCAAGATGTGCACTCTCATTTCATATAATGGAGAATTGTAACTACGATTAATGTTATACGTATTATATCGATTGACTTAGGGAAACCGGTATGAGAGATACTTCATCAACTAATGAGTCAACTGGAGGTTCTAGCAAACTCATTAGTTGAAAATAGAAATAGAACAGTTTTTTTTCACAAAGAAAGTTAGGCATGATAATAAGTTGATCTTCAATAAAACAACCTGAACGAATGTTCAGTCTTCTTAGTTTTGACAGTTTTCCACTAGAAGAGCCCAATCTTAAAGTTTTCCATAATTAAAACTCCCTTATTCAAGGAATGATGATAAAAGAGGTAAAGAGTGATTTCAGCGACTTTATATTTTTCATACAATTCTGTATGGTATCCAACGGTATTTATTATAATTTCTTTGCTGAACATTGGCCATTATCATGTTTCCCGAACATAAATCTGTCAAACGATAATGTCGATACGAGTACAATCTGACTCTTACATTGAAATGCATGCATGGTAACAATTGAAATAAAAGTTAATGTCCATGGAATTATAAATATTTTTAGAAGAAAAGCTAATGGTTGAATACATTCTCACGTTTTCAATAACAGGGTGTCCCAACGGGAACATTAGAAATTGTCTTCATTCGTCGATTTGGTCGTATGAAGGCTCTTTCATGTTTATCCGAATAAGTATTCCTTTTTTTTTAAATTGCAAATAGCAGAATAACTATCACATTGAGTATGTATACTTGTACGGTACATTTTCATGCGTATATTTTTTATCTGCCATAAGCTATCATCAATAACGAAATATTAATTGTGAAATTTTTTGTTTATGGTAAATACAGGGTATTCCATATTCGATGGTCTATTATACGTATCTAGAGAACAAAAAAAGATGAGGGTTTCAAATTTTAGTTACCGATGTAGATGACTGTGATCTATCCTTTGAAAATATTTTCATCGCCGCGTTGTTGCCATATCTACATGTAACAGACATCAACTTGGAAATTTCAAATAGAACACCCTATATATTATATCATTTTTGACTTCTGCATCGAAATCCAAG
>WOGP01004550.1:0-13914 GCA_015342065.1 Leptinotarsa undecemlineata
TATTTTTAACTTTTTAGTTCGATGTTCTTCAAAGCGTGTTTTTTAGTCTTTTCAAACTATATTCATTATATCTAAACTTTGGGATCAATCAGCCGTCAATTGTTTAGAAAAATGACAATTGATATTTTCCGATTCCGGAGAGGGAGCCTGAAAATCAGCTACCAAGCTCAAGGCAGCAGGTGCGCAAAGGAGGACTACAAAAAATAAGGCAGCCGGCGCGCGTGTCAATTAAAAAAATTTATTTTTTTTCAAATGAACAAATACATGTAAAATGAGTTCGAATTACATCAAGGAGGTTACGTACAGCTTCTTCCGGCCGCGAAAAGATCAAGCAATAATTTCGATATATCTAGGAGGTTACGTACAGCGCCATCTGCCCGCGAATAGATCAAGCAATAATGTCGATAATTTTGTCAAATACAGATCCCGAGCTTGAAAGTTACAAACAAACATACATATATACATGCAAATAAGGTGAAGCTAATAAAAACGTGATAAAAATACAGCCATTTATGAAGCCATCCGTAAGCATTCATAAACTCACATGATTCAGTTGACTGTCGTAGAAAAAATAATGTGTACAACTCTTGCTTTATCAGCTCTTACTCAATCCATTCGTATCAAAATAACGACACTCGCGTACACGTGTTGGAAATCGTGTATCAAGACTTATCAAAGCAAGATTTATATACTATTTCGATAAGCTAAAGAATAGTGATATTTGCTTGTAATTAAATTACAGCTTTATGTAGTGCCGTAGAAAATAGAGAAATGTTGTTAGAGAATAGTGAATCAATGTCTGACAACAACAGTTCCATGATTTTTTGCTGTTGGAGTTTCAAACATGTTTACGTCTTCCGCCCGAACAAAGAATGTAGCCCCGCAAATGAAATGAAGATAAGTACGTAAGGCCTATTGATAAATCACTAATTGAATAGTCAATCTCATATCTTGAGAGGCGAGGAGATAACACACCAACCAATTAACTGAGAAAAGCCTTTCTGCACTTCTGAATCCCGATCGCATTTGAATCGAAAATTTATTCCGAATCGATTTATGTAGAATCTAAAAGGCATTCTGACAAATCACCTTCGAAATAAGATGAAACAGGTGTCGTTTATCTGTAGATTAATACAGAACACATCCGTTCGCTTGCGTCCCACTCGTAATTGCTGATGAATAATTTAGTAATCCATTTAATTACTTTCTAGAAGGATCGGAAATCATATTCTCGTGTCGAGTTGGCTCTTCGGTCTTTTTATTTTCCAATACATCAAATTCTTTCGTCGCCCTCCAACAAACTGTCAACTGGGATTCTTCTGCTTGACGAATCTGATCATTGATCCGAGAAAATATTTTTATAATTTGATTATGCAAGCGACGAACGATTTTTCTACCTGCTCTGTCAGGATTTAGCTATAGGATGCAGCTCAAAAAAGTTATTGAATGAGACGCTGCAAGTGTTCTACTATTTTCAGTTTTAAGTATGTAAACGCACGTTCAAAATCGAGCGTTCCTTGTTAAAATATTCATAAAATATCCTGTAAAAACTGCCTCATATTGTGAAAGGTGAGATAAATATTTAGTTTAGAAAGTCTGTGGAATTCTATAAAATTAATATATAAATTAAACAAAGACCGGTAAGTTGCAAAAATAAGTAAATGATTTCAACACAGAAAAAATATGAAAAATACACACCTTGAGGACCATCTGCCCTTGATTTAACTTCAATCAATCAGGTATATTATTTCATGAGCATTAAAAATAGTGTTTCTATGTTCTCAAACATGCGAGATATAATTTCTTAAGATAACGTGTTATTAACTGCGGAGTCAACAATTATTTCCGATACTTATCATTTCCTTTTCGGACTTCTAGAACATAGTTGTTCGATTACGAATGAAACAGGCCAAAAATCCAGTTCCAAACTAAGTAATACAATTAATTCAAAGAAAGTAATGGTCCCACCAGAACTTCAAGTCTCTTTTCGATGCGCGTTTCACCAACCAAGTTGGCACCTCCAGGAGATTCGACACAGAATCGCTTCTAGGAGGTTTGTGGACTTTGAATATGATGGCATATACAAGAGAGATGATTTCGAAATCTTTTTCATTATCACTAAGAGTAATCAGGCTGCAGTTAACCAATCTACAACTTGTCAGTCATTGCCCGAAGACTAGTAGATACTAATAATAGAAACATCGTTGATACCTGACTTCAGAATACTAATTCCTACATCCTTGAAATTTTGTTATTGTTTATAATAATCAATTTGTCTTTATATTGTTTTAGCGGACAAATTTTTCAATTCTTTGTGGTTAATGTAATTCCTGTTCACAATTTCTTGATATCATTCCACATTTTTGTTTTCTTCTCACTAACTCATCTGAATAGTTCTGGTTTGCAATTTTCTATTTTTTTTTCTCTTGTCAGTCTGAAGTGTAGATGACTGAATTGATTGAAAATCAGCCAAATCAAAACCTGGTAAAAGGTAATGGTAATTTCCAGGAATCTATTGAGTATACCATTTACTCGTATTGAAAGGTTCTTCACAGTGACATGTAGTACTTGACCAATTGTCGACTAGAAATGTCACGTATTAGGACGGATGTTCTACAATGACTGAAGCCTACATCGCCAAAGCGGATTTGATTTTTTCCTCTTCAATAATTTATTTTATCTATTAATATTCGGATACTCTTCAGAAATACAGAGCGGATATCCGATCAACTCATAATGATGTTATACCGCATAAATACCCGCCGCGTTTTAAAATCGTAATTTCACCTAGCTTACTCGTAAATATTCATAATGCTTTCATAAACGCTTATAGAAAATGTTTCCAATGAAAAATATTTGTAAATTGAATTGTATATTATTCCTATCAAATGAAAGTTAGGTTTATACTTCGTGGATATTAGTAGTATTATATTACTTTCAAGAATCTGCAAACAAATCATAAATATTATAATTTCAGTAAAACATTTATGCAAAACTGATTACATTTCATACATTTCCATTTCCTGACCAAAAATTAAGTATGTTTATATTAGGTTGTTTCAAAAGTTTTGTCCGTTTTTATGAATCTACTTTAAACTCTAATATCTAACTGAATACTCATTCAATAAGGGATCCGATGAAGTCGACAAAGGCCGTTTTTGCCAGGTCCTGATTGGCGAAGGTTCTATCAGTGAGAACGTCGTCGAAGTACTTGAAAAGATGGTAGTCGGTTCGCGAGAGGTCTGTGGAGAATGGTTGATGAGGCAGAACTTCGGCGCTCAATTCGTTCAATTTTCGAATGGTGAAACGCGCAGATGAACGTTACCGAGGAACAGGATCGGACCTCTTCTTTTGACCAGTGCCAGCTGCTGCTGACGCAGTTTTTGGTACATTTCGTCGATTTCTTCATAATAGGACTCTGCTGTGATGGTTTGGCCCGGTTTCAGAAAGTTATAGTGGATCACAACAGCCGCTGCGCTGACTACATTCCAGTTGATATGCCCTTTCTTTGATGAGTTTTCACCTTTGGAAAGTGCCTGGGTGGCTTATTGGTGTCCAACCACTGTAATGAACAACTCCGGTTGTCATAGAGGATCCACTTTTTATCACAAGTGATGATCCTATTCAAAAAAGGATAGTTTGTTTCCGCAAAAACAAAGAAGAACAGGCCTCGAAATTTCTGTTGATCGTTCAAACCCTGGTCGAGCTTTTTGACCTTTCCAATACGTTTTGATCTAGAGAGCTGACGCCCAGTTCTTTCGCCATCCCATACACCGTTTATGATGAGTCTGTCTCCACCAGGGTCCTCAAATCCACGTCCTGGATTACTGTAGGGCGACCACTTCGGGGCTCAATCTCAGAGACTAAATTCTCCGGACGTCGAACAGAGCGTTTATTATCACTAGCATAACCAAATACCTACTTAATTTTTCGGGCTGTTTCGACGGCGTTTTGGTTCAATTTGAATTCGCAAAGAGGATATGACCGAAATTCGCTTGACTATATCGTTTAGTAAAGAGGCAATAAATTAAAATTTGGGAAAAACAGCATCACGGTATACACTGTATAGAGTATAAAATTCTCTATCGATCAGTATACAGTAGTATAAATATTTATTGAGATATGGAGCTACAAAAACACATGACATTTAAATGCACAAAATTTCTGAAACAACGTTATAACTTCAATTCAGACATTTTGGGGTAATTTGGTGAGTTTTAATATAAAACTGTTCATTGATGAAGTAAATGCCATAGTACCTGAAAAGTTTCAATACTTGCCAGTCCGTTTATTCGTGGAATAGATAGGTACAGGCAAATCAAAAGATTTTTTAACTAATGCTAATTTCGGCAAGAGGGGACACCTCCGTATTGAAACACTTTGACATGACATCCTTTAATTTATTGAAAGGTGTTAATATAAGAAATGAATTTATTAATATAATAGAACTGACCATTACAACAAAAATCTTTAATTATGTATTGGAAAACACACTTTAATATGAGATTTTAATTCGAAAGTTAACAGAACTGCGACACATGTTTCGCTATAGCATCTTCGGGCATCACAATATATAGTATTGTCAGGAAGTGAATGAAAAACATTTTGAACGTATATTGGTATAAAATGTAGCTAGTTTTGAATGAATATTTCATTCAATTTATAATATTTGTCGGTTGTTCGCAGATTTTCGAAAATAATTTGCAACTGCTGAGTCCTAAAGAACAGTTGGTCTGATTTCCTGATTATTGAATAAAGAAAGACCAATCAAAAAGTCAGAAAACCGTTATTGATAGACAGTGTGCAACAATTAATGCCACACACTATTCAAAGTTTATGCTAAAATGATATTTTTCTGCGTAAACTCTGTTCAAACTTGTCCTATTCGAAACAGGAGGGGGTTCTATTCACCTTCGTACTCTGACATTGATACAACTTTGCTTTATTGTTTTATGATCTTCTAAAAAATGTAATTTTGCATTGTATGAATTATTGAGTTTCATATAAAGTACAATTTTCCAGTCATACAATTCTTCCATTTTCAATTTTTTTTTTATATCAGTGAAGTTTCATCCCAACACCAAACATCTCGACACTTGTTGCAATCACCAGTTTGATCTTCCTCTTGAAGATGATCACTTGGTTATTGAAACACGTATCAAGGTGTTAACACAACGGTTTGATGTTGGGATAAAATCCAGTTATATTCATTACTACACCAAAGGTTCCAAACAGTACATAACAAGTTGATTTTTTTTAATTTGAGAAGAATTATTCCTCTGTTAATGTTTTTAATTGAAATGAAATGGATCGTCTTTCAATACACAATTAGTATATGTATGACGAATATATCGTCATTACTTTCTAATTCGAAAGTGTTTCTTTTAATTTCATCCTCTAGATCATCTCAACTATGACTCCATAATGTCAACCTATAATTACCCAGAGTTAAAATCAAGGAGCGTCAAATTTGCTAACAAATACCTAATTGAAAGCATTATAATTACTCTGAATTTTTTTCTCACTTCAAAATGAATTTACAGGTTTTTTTTTTCAATTTTGGAACTTTTTTTGTTTTTTTTTTGGAATTCTCGACTTCCGCAGGATCCAACAGATTTTCATAAAACTGTATATAACAGAGATGGGATTGAAACTATTATTTTCTATTTTTTCTAAAATTATTTAAACAGTAATTGTACAAAAAAGTTTACAGAAACTGCTTGTGCTAAGTACACACCTAAAAAATTATTTTTCCTACTTCTTACATCACCAGTTCATCAAGATATTAATTTCGAAAACGTTCATTTTGGCAATTTCCAATTTCTTGTTATTCGCGTTGATGACACGCTCCTAGCAATACTTACATATAATATAAATTTTTATTTGATATAAATTACCATGTCGCGTTAACTCGTTCCAAGTCCACGGCCAATGACCTTGCTCCAGTTCCTTGCTGTTTTCATAAATGATATGCCTCCGGCCGAAAGAAGGAAGTGTGCTTGCTCACTATTTCTCTCCGCTCCGGTTTTGATCTACCGGAATGCACCAGCTTTGCTCCGGGCGTAACGATACGAACCCGTCTCTTCAGTGGCGGGGAAGTGTGAAATGTTAGAAACAGAATGAAACTATTATTTGCAAGTTATTAAGAAAGACCATGCCAGTTGTTTTTTCTATACTTAAATGTATTAGAATTTTCACGAATTTCTGCATATCAGCCAGGAATTATTGGAGTTCATTTCAGAGTCAGAATTATGAGATATTATGTAAATTGGGAATTGACAAATCCAGATTTGAAATCGAAATTATAACGTTTCATCTTGAAATCGCAAGGAGTTTGATTCAAGCAATCCGTGAATCAGAATACTGCCATTTTTCATTAATTATTTCCCATTAGGATTGCTATACAACGTGGTAATGCTACTTCATAATGTTGCTTTGCTCCTGGGATCAATTAAATCTTCAGATATCCTGAAAGAATTAATTCTTCACCGTTCTAATAACCAAAGTGAATCTTTGTTCCATTGATTCTCACCAGTTTGTACTCCTTTTACATTTCCATTCATTAGACTAAAATTAATTTTTTATTGCATTATTATATTAGTCCTCCCTGTTTCTTCAGTTTCAATAACGCAATAAAGGACCATGTTAGTTTATTTTCATCCTTAAATTTTTGAGATCAGGAACATCATTATTATGTCCAGAAAGTGGTTGCTTCAGGATATAACCTTTCTCTGCTTCATGCACTGCTTGATCTCAAATATGAATCCAGTAGATTCTTCATCTATTCATTTCATTGCCATATTTTCATAATATTTATCTTCGCGGTTGTTTAAGCCATTATACCACCATCACTCATGGGAAGAGAATTCAAATGGAGATACTCCCGCTATCACTCAAACCAGTTCTCTTTGGACACTGGTGGTTTTTTCCAGTTACTGCTTTTTCTACTTGCTGCCAGACTAGTGCACCGTGAATTATTTAGGGACGAGGAGATGGTTAATAGTGTTGGCCGTTCAAGACTTCAAATATTTGTTGAGAAATCAGCTAGTGATATTATTGTTTCTCTAATTCCTTAATGATTTTGTTGATAAGAAATTTCCAAAAATTCATCTTGTGTTATAATTTCGTTATGCTTATTTTGGAAGTGGTAATTGTAGAACATTGGCATGTATAGAGTTCTATAGTTCTATATTTGTTGGATTCATCATTACGTGTATATAACACAATTACCTCATCATCAGCAGCATTACGGTTGTCGTTTCATTTACCAAGTTGTGCTTGTTGTAAACAGAAAAAGTTCTCAAAGATCTCAAAGAATAATCTGGCTACAAATCTGGCTACAAAATTTTTCAACATATGAGACAGTCTTTGAGTTCTCTATCCACGAAATATTTTTTCAGTTTCACACTTCCAAATTTCAATTGGGTAGTTTCTATTGAAAAGTGTGTCTGAAAAATTTTCCATGACTGTTGTGATCTAGATTTATGGTTGATTATCAGAATTCAGGAAAAGTTATTAAAAATCAAATATTCATACAAAAGTTGATCCTCTGCTTATACTCTGTTTTTCCGTTGATCAGCTGTCGCCCCCATACGAACGACCACTCTCAGAAGTAGATAAAGTTGTGCGAGCTAAGGACTAACAAGGTCTTACCTTTTAACGTGTGATTCCTAACACGGTTGCAGAATCATCCCAGCTTCAACCAAATTAATTCTCTCGAGAAAAATATCTGGTCGAGACGTGAATCGAACCCACGGCCTTACGATCGTGAATCGATCGCACTACCACCGCGGCCAATTCCACAATCCACGAAACTTTTTGGTACTTTTATAAAAGCGACTTGTGATGCACTGTTTGGAACCTTTGGTATAGTAATGAATATTACTAAAGTTCTATTCCAACAGAAAACCGTTATTTTTAATACCTCGTCACATGTTTTGATCACCAAGTGATCATCTCCAAGGGGAAGATCAAACAAGAGGATTGTTCCGAATTCTTAAGGTCCTTGTTGAATATTCTTCGTTAGCAGGAAAATAGCAGAATCAATACTCCTGGATTGAATGATTCTCCTCGTGTGTTTGTAGATCTTTCACTGAAAAAATCCTCACTAGTTTACTTTGTAGTACACGTTTAAGAGGGAGCAAAAATATATGTGACTTTCTGGAACTTCAACTAGCATTTCCTCATATGACTGATGGCCAATACGTGCAAAGCTTATTGTTAAATCATATGAAAATAGAACTTTCAATGAGTGGATGACCAACTGTATTGCCAAATATGCGCCAAACTAACTGACTATTATAGAACAAGTATATTTGAGGCACCAGTCAATCTAATAATAACACTGATGATCTTCAAACATGACTCAACCTCTGACGGAAGCACCAAACTCTGACGAAGGTTCGAAATAGATGAACACTACAGCAGACCACTTTTATAATCTCCATGCAGTCATTGTTTACTGTGGTTCTGGCGTTGAATCTGTTCATTATTACGCATTGGTCCAATACGAAACGGACTGGTTTCAATTTGATCACTTGATGATTAAAATACGTGTCGAGGTGTTGAAAATGACGGTTGGTGTTGGGATAGAACTCCAGTAATATTTATGAAAGCGAGGTAAAGTGAAGATATGCAATAAAAACTTTTGCCAAATAAAAAATAATGATGAGGGTTTGAAAACACAGAAGTGGAGTGGATTGAAAACTGAACAAAATCTACAAGGGAATAATTACGAGGTGATATTCTGTTAATAACAGTAAAATGACACAGTTCATCACATTCATCCATTTTTTCCTTATTCAGAGTACTTGACTGAATTAAGTGTTGAGTTACATTCTTCACTTGATCCAAGGGAACGAACTGATATTTGAACTGATGCTATGTTATTCTTGATTCCAAAAATGAAAAGTTTGAACGATTTTTTAGGTTTTCTTAAGTGTTTGACCAAAGTTGATAGCATTAAATGCTCTTCTGATGTCAACAATGATTATTTTAATATTGTACGAGACCTACATTGGAAGAGCTTTTTGTCGAATCAAAATTTTTACCTCCGCCAATGGAGCCTTTCTTAGCACTTCTCAATACATGTCAGTCTCTTATAACCTGATAGCCCCTAGAGATGTTCTAATCATGAGATACTTAAATCTCAGTTGAACCAATTAAATCAAGTGATCATTTATACACTCCCGGTTTCAAATTGCTACCTTATAAATGTAAGGAGCAGTCACACAAGATAGATATACTTCCTATATATTTAGGCACAACTGATTCACAAAAATGAAAAGTTAAAGAATATGTTTGAAGAGACCATTTCTATAAAATTTCCATTAATTAATCACCAACGGAGTTGTGGATCAATCAATTCATACCTATTTTCTTATTCCTGATGACGCTATTTATGAGAATAAAATCTACAATTCGGTGATCTTTTTTCTGTTTACAAAATGTCTTCTCAAAAATGAATTAAATGAACAAAATGCAATGTGGGCGGATTTCAAATTTTCCACTGAGTATTCTAAATGTTAAAGAGAAATGAAAACACGGAGGTACCTAATATAAGTAAATATTAACTAATAAAATCAATAGAATCATAATCGGGCGACCTCATTGATGAGGAGGACTGATGATTCCTCGACTCCCTACTGCTAGGCTCCTACAAGAATGACATATGTGCATAAATATTCATTACATGTGATCAGTGTCCCTCGTTGTATTAGCTAACGAAGTAGCTCTTTACTAAATGACAGTCACCAAATCGTACTGTGTGAGAAAGCTAGGTGTGGTTAATTTGAAACGTCATTTGAAATATTCAATTTCCTCAGTGAATACTGAGAAACAGTTCAGATAACCCTAAAATGAAACTGCTATCATGATCCTATCCGAAATATTTCATTTATTTGGATTATATGGAAAGAACCATTTTAGTAAGTGAAATTTCATTTCAATGCACTTGATTTGTTGTTTGATCAATTTTTTATATAAAAGTATTCATCGATATTTGTAATTGTGTTTTCTATTGTGAGTCTTCTATACGTTATCAGATAATCAAAAATATTTTTCCATCTCTCCAAGTGAGTAAATACAGCTCAGTCCACTTTCAAGAACAGCATTGGGCTCACTCAACGTCATATGAGATAATACTGGAAAAATTGTGAAAGAGAGTACAAACAATGGCGAATCTGAAGTATGTTCTGAAAGCTATAAACCAATTGGATGAACAAGGAAATCAGTTCAATGTCAGATATCGAAGCGATAACAGGTGTTTAGAGGAAACGGTCTGGTGAAATAACTCTTTTGGTCTTCCCAAATGCAACCTTTTCATAATAATATCAGTTTGTGTTTATTAGTGTGGGAAACCATTTCCCACATTGTCGGACGGTGCAAACTGCTCAGGTATGATGCATTGTTTGCATATGATGGATTGTTAGAATAAGATTGTGTTATTTCTTATGTATTACGAGACAACCATAGCTGTTAAGCGACCCGTTTCCAAGGGAGTTCCTGAGATACAAGACAACCTCTTAGAGTACTCAGCAGTGGACTCCACGGATGTAGATACTTTCCCCTATACTCTAGAGAACTCAATAGGACAGGAATATAAACAGTAGGAAAAGGATTCACGAAGGATTCACGAGCGAATTAGCTGACTCGCAATGAGTGTAGTAGAATCGAACCTTCAAGACAGTAGGATGTTTCTCATCCAACTGGAGGCAGACATTATAGAAGGCGATGCGACAGTCAGGAGAATGATCTACCTTGCAGCTCTACGAAGCATGAATAATTTTGATGCTGCTCTAACACAAGAAACAGACGTCAAATCGAACATCAAAATGTGAAGGAGCTGGTGAGCGTCTACCAAGCACATATATCACATCTCATAATTGGCAATGTAAACCACCTGGCCTGAGGATGTACTGGCACCAACGAACGAGGTGAGTATTCTCTACTGTTCATTGCGACAAACAATTCAAAAGTAGGTAATACTACCTTCGTAAATACGAGACGAAGGGCAACTGTAGACTTAACATAATATACTATAGGGTTTTTTTAGGCGCATCCTAACTTTAAATTTGAATAAAACAAAGTGTATGTGAGATATCTTCGAAATTTTTGCTATTTATGCCATTATTTGTGGAAAATAACATATTTCAAATGTCCCCCACAGCGAAACGTTGAATTTAACCGATAATATTGGTTATGTTGGTTTTGTGGAATTCTAATGTTTGTGGCTAATTCGCATACGCCTGCGACTTAAGAAAACCCTACAAGAAAAAGTCTAACGGATTCTAAGTTGGTAATCATCGCCGTTGACAGTGATGGTCTGACCAACGTCGTTCTCAAAGAAATAGTGCCCGATGACACCACCAGCTCGAAATCCACACCAAACAATGACTTTGTCGGAATGCATTGGATGCTCTTAGAATCTCATATGGATTGGTTTCTACCCTAATTCAACAATTTTGTTTGTTCCCATACCCATTCATTCAGAAATGAGCCTCATCTCTGTAGATGATTTTTCTATGAAAATTAGGGTCAGTTGCCAACTGATCCAGAGCCCACTTTCAGCGAACACACGTCATTGTTGAATTTTGTACGGGTGCAGGCCCTAGTCACGACGCAGAATTTGCCAAGTTGTGGTCTGCCGAGTTGAATCGACTGCCTCGGATTCCCGTGCATAGTCTCACAGACAACAGCGATGTTTTCGGCAGAACTTGCGTTTCGTCGGATGTTGGTCAATCATTTATTGAACTAGTGGACTCAAGTTCATCCACCACATTGCGAATAGTCTTCTCGGTAGGACGATTATGGTGACAGTAAAATGGGCGAAGCGCGCGGTACGTTGCCCGAACAGAACACCTATTTTGATTAGCAATTTTATTATTTTCATATGAATGCTATATTAGTGCATGGTGATTTGGCAAAACAGACTAAATAAATGACAACTAGTTTGACAGATAGTAGCGTCAACAAGGTGGCCGTTATGTCAAAGTTCGGTAGTCCCTGTTGGAATACCCTATATAACTATACTCAGAAATGATGGAAAAAGTTGTTCGAATCATCGGCTTGGAAAAAAATGTAGCATCTAGCACAATGTAGCACCAAATACTATATCATATATTTTTAAATGCTATTATTCTACGACAGTTTATGGAATTTTCAGGAGACTCGTTTTTGATAATCACCTTATGAATTACCAAGATTCCATACTAGAGTAGTAGTCAAAAATTGAAAGCAGATGCCATGAAAACAATTATTTGAGAAATTTGGATATACGAGAACAATAAATAAAAATTCAACTCATGCTGTTATTTTGATTCTTAACTAGTAGGTACATACTTGCATATATTGTCGAAGTAATTTCTATTTTGTTTGTCCCGTAATTATAGTTACAGTTATATTTATCAATAATGAAGGTTCGGAAATCCCGGTATGATTATTTGTATCAATTCACAATTATTCACGGCTCTAACGTATATTCCAAAGTACATAGAAAAACAAAACCTAAATAGAACATATTTCTAACTTTGATGCCTCATATCACAAAGCAGGAAAAAAAATCTCCCAATCATTCCACCAGGATACATCACACTGATTGGCGGTGAAATTAAATCAATCGTCACAACTCAATAAACCCACGCGATCCTGATATAACACCCATCGGTTTCCTTTATTATTCGTTTAAGGAGACCATAATTCAAACTACAGTAAGTAACGGATAAAAAGTGAACATAAAGTAATAATAAAGTATATGAACAGTCGTTATATCTAAAGCATGTAGTGCATTAGGTGTGGACTACCACAGAGATGCGACCTATACTCGGGAGCGGCTGTGATTTCCGTTCTTTCACCGGCTCGAAACCACAAAGTGCCTCAGGGCATTTACATATGTGCTCGGATAGGTGAATATATGGATCACGATCATCTGCAATTTGATTTTAAGTTTCTTTTCTCAACATAAGAGTTTCAGTTTCAATAAAACTGTAACCGATAGAATGATTCAAACCAGGCAGAAACTGAATTTTTTTTGACAATACACAATCACTAAAGGAAATGCGCACAGGTGCTCTGAGGACGGTGCCTGTGCGAAAGTAGTGATCTACATTGGATTTGAATCGCTGGAGATTAAATTCATTTGGAAAAACGTTTTCAGTAAGTTTATTCCTCATAAACGCAGTTCTCCAAATGAAAGAGTTATCAAACAGTGAAGTTCGAGGTGTACTTAGTTGAACCTCAAAATGATGGGCAGTCACAACCTTTCTTCGATGTTCCAGACTACCAGGGTTGCAAGTAATGTTCGCGTCTCCAATCAGGCGGATGACTCTTTTCTGGAAGGAATCCAGCAACTTCAGGGTATGCTTAGTAGCGGAACTCCTTACACGAGAACAATACTCCAAAGAAAGTCTGATCTGAGCTTTACAGAGCATCAAAAGTTGCTGGAGTTCGTAAAATGTTCTGGTTCGGAACAGTGTTCCAAGCTTTCGAGAAGCTGCTTTTGCAATTACAGCGAAATGATTGTGCCAAGACATATTGGTGTCCATTTTTATGTGCGAACGGAAATTTACATTACAGCCACCCTTCGGTCAATTCACATTCGTCATGTAAGCGGAAGTGTATACAATCAATGAATATTACTTTGAAGTGTCAACGAAATGAGCGGATAAATATTCTCACAGACTGCTAGGCTCCAGTGAGAACAGTGATGAACCCGAGATGTCAACGAAACGTCTGAGAATGCCGTGAAAAACTGAATTATCTGGGAACAAAAACAAATTGAGTCTATACGAGATGTCAGAACACTAAGGAATCGCAGACAACGAAAAAGCTGATGACTGTGCTAGACATGAATCATCAACCTCATATATTGGCCCAGAATATGCTGAGGAGTACTCAGATATATAGAACAGGATCAGT
>WOGP01004551.1:0-13913 GCA_015342065.1 Leptinotarsa undecemlineata
ATATGCATAGACTTGGACTGTCGGAAGACAGTGTGTGTCGCCTCTGTCTGGAAAATGATGAAACAGCAGAGCATATACTCTATGCCTACCCCGCTGCCGACCAAATCAGGTTCTTTGAGTTCGGTAGATCCGTACTCCGTACCGCATCTGACCTGAAAGACCACTCATCATACAAAATAATCGGCCTAAAGAAGCTGGGTTTATTTGTTCGAGTGTGATCCACAACAAATCCTTGCGGGTTGCGGTGGAGGACTCACTTAAGACCTACCTACCTAACTATCTACCATTTTTGTTCTCATCTTTACTTTCGTTTACAATAGCTCACATTTTCTACGAAAAACATAATGTATACAAAAATCATATTTCTTATGTATATGTTAACTCGGTGTCAATTATAACAAAAACTGCGGTGTCGTTTGTAACATTGACACCTTTCTAATAAAGTTGAATACTTTTCCAGATCGATCAAAAATGGTGGAGCCAAGGCCAAAAAACGGAAAAGGGGTTAACATCATGAGTTATTTATGAAGAAGCAGTTAGAAGGGTAATAGATATCAATCAATCAATTGGAAAAGTGGCTGAAGATTGTGGTATGCGCCATTGTACATTATATATCGGTCTGTTAAATCGTTACGTGAAAACTCACAGTCTCGGTTTGGATACAATTGTAACAATTGAATATTCAATGAAGGACAGGACTTACAGCTCGCTAAATATCGCAAAAGGGCTGTGGATTCATATTTCGAACTCGCCATAAAAGATCTTCGTAAGTTAGCTTTTCAATTTGCAATTTGTTATGACTTATCCGCCCCAGAAAAATAACTCATGACTAGACATGCTAAAAGAGACTGGCACCTTGCTGAAAAAAACTAATTGATGCAGTTCATTGTATGATTTTCTCTATATAGGGTTTCACAAAAACCGCTTTTACGAAAAATATTTTTTGAAAATCCTTTATAGTGAAAATCATACAATAAACTGTATTCATTGGGTTTTCAATATGGATTTCCATCAAGTATCGGCCAGTTCTATTCAATTATGGCATATTGCTTTCATGCGACGAAATCCAAATTTAAGTCTTCATAGGTGTACCCAAGCCATAAACTTCAATAGAGAATATGTGAGCAACTTCTTTAATAAATTGTCACAAAGGTGTTTTGACTGTTCAGAAATCATTCAAAGTTGTAGCTAGGAAAGGAACTAAGTAAGTGAGATCCATATCTCAGGAAAGCGGAACTCTAGTAAAACGGTGTAGAAGTTAAAGCAGTAGAAAATACCGTACCTCTAATTTCAATCTTTCCAAAGTTACGTTTTCAACATCACTTTATTAGAGATGGATCAGTTGGATGTATAGGAACTGGTAATAAGTTTGGATGGATGCAGGATAATGAATTTCTTGATTTTATGAAATATTTAGTGAAACACATAAAACCAAGTGGAGCCAACAAGGTATTTGTATTGTTAAACAAAGAATCGTCTCATATTTCAATTTCTCTTACACAATTTTGCAAAACCAATATCATTAATCTACTTTCATATCCGCCGCATATATCACATAAGCTTTAACTTTCAGATCGGGGGGTGTATGGTCCTTCCAAGAAATATTTCAATAATGGTGGTGATTATTGGATGGAAAACAAACCTGGCTGAAGGATGGCTATATACGATTTGCCTTCAATCGTGAGAACATCACTTCCTTTGGCCACTACGCCTGCCAATATTCTTGCTGGTTTCTCCTGCATTGGTATTTGGCCTTTCAATCGGAAGATTTTTAGAATTAGTGATTTTAGTAAATCAGATGCTACTGATAGGCCTCTTGATGATGAGGCCTGTCGATAGAAATTTGAATATCAACCAGAATTCACAATTCCAAACAACCGTCACGTGTAAAGTCAACCGGGTCCATCCACTACCCTATCACCAAAAATGCATACTACATTTTCACTCAAGTCTGATAATCCAGCTGCATTAATTTTGTCTCAAGATATAAAGCCATTGCTCAAAGCAGATCTGATCAAACTCAGAAAATCAGGAAGACTGAGATGAAAGACGGCTATACTGATTGATACACCGGAGGAGATGTTTACTGAAGAAAATTCAAAGGCAATGCATACCATTTGTTACGGTTTTTATCTCTAATGCTTTTATATATGTTCTATCATCGTCGTATGAAATATATGTTTTACTATATCAAAGAGTCATAATGTCATTTTTGTAATACTCAGTTAGCTTTTGAAATGAAGATATTCTGTTATAGAGTACCTAGTACAGGTTAGAGTGAATTGAAAATTTCAAAAAATTCAACTGGCACAAAAATATTAATTTGTGAAAATTGTTACAACCGACACCAGTCCCCTCTGCCGAGTTCAAGCTATCGTCCGAACGAGTGCTTTATCGCCGATAAAAATAAAAATTTTTACTGCCGTCTCTTCGTTTTTCATTTTTAGGGTATGGAGTATATTATTCCTTCTATCAAATTTTCAGATACTCACCTGACTGTTGAGGCCCACATATATAATTGGATTGTAGCATATACTACTCTTCGCTAACAAGGCTGGAGCAACACCAGC
The DNA here is from genome assembly GCA_015342065.1 of Leptinotarsa undecemlineata. Taxonomy (NCBI): domain Eukaryota; kingdom Metazoa; phylum Arthropoda; class Insecta; order Coleoptera; family Chrysomelidae; genus Leptinotarsa; species Leptinotarsa undecemlineata. The sequence continues at coordinate 2,571 of WOGP01004551.1, forward strand.
GGCTGGAGAGATGAACGACGAATCAACAAATTGCACTAACAAGGCCGAAATTGCGTAGGGCGACCACGCAACAATAAAAGCGACGATCATCAAAAAGACCATGTACGCCACTCGGCCTTCTGCTTTCGTTATTTGACCCATGTGGATTTTACTCTGGGAAGAAAAAATAAGTGTTTCGAAACCAAGACTTCAATAGAATCAATTATTTATTCTTGTACTTAGTGTACATGAGATGAAACAAAATGATTATTTTTTTATATTTCTTGAAATAAAGAAGATAAAACAAAAAAATCATCTTGAAAAGTTGTATTGAAAAATATATTTATTATAAAAATAGAGAAGGCAGGAGTGTTTTATGTGTTATTCATGATACACGTAGGGGAAAGTAGTCTTTTCATATTATAAATATGTGTTTATCACTCATTTATTTCAAATTTATTACATGTAGTTATTCGTGAGAGGTTGCTTTTTTTAAAAAGAGTACGATATGAGTACTATATGAATTGAAATTATTTGTGAATTAGTATTTAGTCTATCTGAAAACCACTTTGCACCTATAATACTGTTTTCAAAAAATCTCCAAAACTAATTGAAAGAGAAAGAGCTGGAAATCAGTTCTGGCTGAGACTATTTGAATCAGTTATTTTATTGATGGATCTATCATCGTTATTGATGCGTTTCATTTACCAGAAAAAGGAATTTTCAATTCCTTTTTCTGGTAAATGAAATTTTCGATACTGAACAATGTAAAATGGAATTGTGATGATACATTTCATGTTCATTTCAGAAAAAAAGGGAGTCTTTGAGCTATGTGAATCCAATATAGATCAGAACGTGTAATATGACCTACAAATTGACAGAGTAGATTGCATACACGGTAAAGACAGGATATGGAATTGTTATTTAAGTTTGTACAGAGTACATACACATTTGCATACAACGAAGATCCACTAACAACTGAGCACAAGTTGGACGCTAACTCTCGAGATAGAGAGTGCACATGTCTACACACTATGAAGCTCCGACGAACACTGCCTGCTTGTTTTGCCTTCTGCCTTATGGTGCATCGAGTTGAGATTAGCGGTGTGGTGCCTGTAACGTCAGGTGTTTTTATTGAAACCTCTTGGGGCATATAGTGCACACGCCTACACGAGAAATTTCGTCGACCACTACCTGCTCACATCGCCTTTTGTCACAGCGTATCTAGATGGGAGTAGTAGTGGTTGCCTGTGACGTCAGCTGGTTCAGCTGCGGTCAAGTGAAAATCTCATTCGAGTGTGTTTTTGGATATGTTGGAATTCCATCAATTGCATTGAAGTAGTTGAGGAAAGCTGAGAATCAGCAGTAATCTCTTACTAATAATAAATCATGAAAACACTGGTATTCACTGCGTTATCGATAGCCAAGTCAATTCAAGATTTAGGTATCCAATTTCATGAAAATTCTATCCACTTTCAGTAGCTTATTCACAACAATTTTGGAAATTCTGTATTGAAAGTTCACGGAGTCGGATAAAATTGTTGATTGATAAAGTATTCTAGTATGAAGAAACCTTACGTGAGAGTTGAAAATCATGTAATGTTTTCAAATGGATTTTTGACGTTTGAAGTCTTCAACGGAACGTACGCCAAATAAAACAGGCATCAATTGTATAGCTATGAAAAAATCACCAATTACCAATTATGTGAATGTGAAAACTACAACCGAAGTAACTTCTTCTTATATAAAAATATTTGTAAACTATACATTTCCTTCATTTCAAAAAAAAACTATAACTGTACACTAATTTCAATTCTATTTTTACCACTACTGAAGTCTTAATTCGAATAATTATTTCATTTCTATTTCATTCAAAAATATATTTGGAACTATGAATACTAAAAGACACGTATCAATCCTTTTGAACCGTTAGGTCAAAAAAGTTGACAAAATGTTTTAATAGACTACAGAAAATCAAATTTTGAGAAATTGTAAATCTCCCAATCAGTAAACAATGTTTCCTATATTATATTAGAAACGTTGAAATTGTAAAAATATTTTTTGGTAATCTTACTGAAGTGAATGAAAGAGGAGTCATAACTTTTCACGATATTTCCACGTTTCGTTTACAGTTCGTTCAGCTTTGAGAAAATGTTCTATTACTTTTCATACAAATTGAAAAAAAGAATAAATTTTTTCATCAATGCGATTGGAAAAAGTGTATAGAGCTACTAATGTCCTTGGAGACAATAACCTTGAAATGTTGGGGTGTGTGTGAATTGTGCATGTGGCTACAAAATGACATCAATTTAAATTTGTAGTGAATTCCACAGAAAAATCTGAGGTCAAACCAAAGTTCCTTGTCCTAAATTTCTGCTCCCTGTTGTTCAGATTTTTTTCTCGAAATAGACTCGGGAATAATCGTTCCAAATGTCAATTTGGTCTTAAGAATAGCAATTCATGAAATGAGTGTTGAAAGTAAGGTTTTATTTTGTGAGTGGAGAAGTTCGCGAAATGAGCGTAGCGAGTTGAGCAATTTCACCAACAAAATAGAACTTACTTTCATTAGGCATAAATGCATTAGGCATCAATGGTAACATGTCAAAATGGATAAAGAGTTATCTGGATAATAGAATTCCGTATGTCGAATATGCTGGTTCCCTATCATCACAAATTCCTGTAACGTCTGGCGTTCCTCAAGGATCGTATATAGGCCCAATACTTTTCATTCTTTTTGTAAACGATGTGTCGAGATGTCATACACCACAGCTATGTGTTTGCAGATGATCTTAAATTTTGCAGGGTTGTAGATAACTTTTATGATGCAGAACTGTTACAGATAGATGTGAATAACTTATCTTATTAAGTTGAAGAAAACATGCTTCATTTAAATATAAATAAATGTTATCAAATAACATTTTCAAGAGCTGTGAAACGTATTGTATATCCATGTAAAATCTAATGTTGACTAAGAGCGTTCGGGAATTGGCAGTGTTGTTTGATAGCAAAGTAACCTTTAAAGGTTATATTGGTCACATTTTATCTGAATCACTGAAATTATTGGGATTTGTTCACCGATCCACAGATAAATTTTCTATAATACCTTCAAAATATTATACTAATCTTTGGTACGCTCGGGCTTATAATTGCGTGATATGGAGTCCTCTATGTCAGACATATATATCTATGATTGAGAAAGTACAAAACAAATTCCTGAAATCATGTGTATTCAAGCTCGTATATCTGAGGTCCGACTATGAGTACTCAAAACATTCTGCTTCTTCTGAATGTATTTACTTTGGAGCACCGCCGAGTTGAAATTGATACAAGACTTCTCCATAAAGTTATGAATGGTGATATGATATGAACTGTCCATTTGTAATACAAATGATTAACTTCAATGAAAATTCAAGAAAAACCAGAGTGTCGGAGTTGTTTAATGTTCTTTACCATTCTACTCTAGCTATGGCTTGAATGAAACCATCACTAGAATGTTTTGGTTAGCAAATAAGAATAGCCACTATAAAAATCAGGTTGAACGTATCGAACTACTATGAATAAACGGCTAATTATTATTATTGATAATTATTTGATATTTGTTTTTCAATATTTTATATTATTATTCAATTGTTTATTTTTTCAATCACACTATTTATATGTTCATTGTATAATAGCAAAGCCGCAAATGAATAAATAAACAAATATCATACAAAATTTTTTGTACAACCGTCCTGTTTTAATTATAAAATAGATACATTCAATATTTCTGTAAAAACACATTTTGACATCTCTGTGTCGAGTGACGCCAAATCACCTGATTACCAATGAACAGTAATGTCTACAGTTCACGGGTTTTATTCAAAGTCACATTTAAAGTTCTTGCTGGTATTCAATGTCTTGCATAATGAAGTACAATGGTGTTCTTGGCGATATTGAAAAGCCTACAAAAGAGCTTCAATTGAATTGTTACCAAAAAAATCGTCCTAGCACTACGACATTGCATATTCTGATTGTCTTAGCTGGTGAAGACTTAAAAATCTCGAAGAAAATTTCAGCAAAACCGTCTTCTCAGCCTATCGAAAATAAATATAAAAAATCTGGACTTCGTCAACTTCGTGGAGCAAGTTTTCACTGGAAAAGTCGAGTGCGCTTGTTGAAAATGGTGTAAATACAAGCAAATATTTCAAGATAGTAGCATTACTGAAGCGAAAATATTGAAGTTATAGGCTCAAAAATTCAAAAACGTCTACGTTTGTGCAAGTACAGAGGTTTATAAATGAGGCGCTAGATGAAAAAAATTTGATAATGAAAGCAGCTACTATTTTCGGAATATAAGGAGCCTGCCGTCATTAATTTTTAGAGGACATTAAATTATTTGGTAATTCATTAATTGTTCAAAGTTCAAATGAAAAAATGAAAATAGGTTGCATTGTTGGAAAAACCAATACATTACACCCTTCTGCTATCAATCATCAGCGTTTTTTTTTAAATACTCAAATTATAAATGCAGTGCCAAACCAGTTTATATAAACTTGTTTGGGAAAATGCTCTTCACCGTTGCTGAATTTCTGAACCTTCCTAAACTAAAGAAATATATACAGGTCACGGTTTCGGAAGGTTTTCTGCTTCTTTGCTAGCAGAATCAGGAGCAAATATAACGGATATTGAGTAGCACGCAGGATGGAAGACTATAACAGCATTGCAGCATTGCAGCATTATCATCTTCAGAATTAAATGTGGATGTCAATGGAATTGTCAACTCAGATAGCTCAAATATATTACAAGGCTATTCAACATCGCAAGGTATCAATATCAGAACTTGTTCTAATTTTACTTTTCATATTAATGTTCATAAATACCAATGATGTAATTAATATATATAATACATTTGTAACAGAGTGTAATTGTATTCATAACAATTATTCATAATGAAACTTCCTTAAAAAGTGAATAAATATATTTTGTTTATGGCTATTTGGTCGGAAAAAACCTGTTAAAAATACTTTTAACACGCTAGTTATTATAAACAGCATCTATTGATATTCTTGAGAACTACTAAAAATGTTACTTTCAATGCCAGTTATACAAAAACACATATAAATGGGGAAAGTAGGTAGTACAATTTCCAGTAAAGCTATTCAATATGATAAGGATAAATCTATAGAATACACATAACGTTTTCATAATACTCGAAGTATCATTGGTCTCACCTGTATCATGTTCAGACTAGATTAAGATATCAAAAGTGACTCAGTTGGAACTTCATTGAGAATATAAGTGCCTTCAAAAGTTTTAGTACTGCAGAAAATATATGAATAGGAAGAGTTGATATTAGTGTGAATGTATTGAAGCCGATATTGCTTGAATCCCCACGAAGATAAGATAAGAAGTTTCAAAAAGTCATATCAATAATCGTTCTGAGAAGTAAACTCAATCGATCCGATATTGCTTTCTGTAAAAATAATAATCAAATATTCAAATAGTAAAATTTTTTTGACTCACCTTGAAGAACCCTTGATTCTCCACGAAATTGAAAAAATATCAGTTTCAAAAAGTGATATCAATAGCCGCTTTCAACTAACAAAGCAAATATGTAGAAAACAGATTGCAATTTTCATATCATGTTCTACATAGATGAGTTAAGCAGGTGTATTCATATGAGATGTTATCAACGTAAATATGAAAATAATGACAAAATTCACATCATACAGCATTTGTAAAACATTGAATCCTCATGAAATGAAAGATTCATCATTGAAAATGTCAACAAATAATAATTCATTGTGATAGAGCAGAAATATCAATTTTGATTATTTGGATCCAATTAAATTTTTTTTACCTGTCTCATAGTGATGATTATGTGAACGTAGCTGAACAGTATCACAATCAGAGGTAGAACGAGACCAAAGGCGAACAGGAACAAGATGTAACTCATTGCATTTGCTGATTGGTCTTCCCAATTAACCGAGCAACTGAAACAATTAAGTGATTGTCTTACAGAGTTCATTCCACCCAAGTGTTTTGTCATTATAGGAAATATTATTCAGTAACATACTTCGAGACAGAAGATACGTGTCCTTTGAACATATGAGTCAACAATTATTCATTTAGTTTCCCTGTTTTCAAATATGAGTTCAACGTGAAAGTCAATTTTCATAGAACACAATATTAATAATATAGTTTCACATGGATTCTGCAGTGAAAATATTGAAAACCTGATGCAAAACTAATGAATTCAGTATAATTGTTTCCTGACAACATTTAGATCACAACATGTGTAACGATATAAACTGACTTTTCTGTTGTGGTTTGAATATATTAAAAACATCGTCAATTTTTTGAGAACAATATAGAGAAATATTCAGTTTATTTCAACTCGCTATTGCTCTACGTATAGAAAATATAAAATGATCGAAGAATATTTATTGTTTTTTTATCAATATGAATATATATTTCTCGCTAGAAAATTTCAAAGAATGAATGAAAATTAATTTTAGGGCTGAATAAATGAACAAATTGTTCTGCTTTTGAATTGTTGAAAATTATAAATTGTGGAAGCTTCAATTCTGAAGTCCATGGCGAAATGTTATGTACTTTTTCAAATCAAATACTGAACTTGATGTTCGAAGTAAGACATAATAATACTCAGAAGGAAACGTCTTTATCTACCATGACGAGTACAATTGAAAAGGTAGAAATAAAAAATACTTTTCAGTATAAAAGGTGATATGCGGAGTATCAGTCAAGGTTGTTTTTCAGCTCAATCAGGGAATAACAATTGAAAAATTGTAACAAGGCAAATCCAGTCGACACTGATAATATGATCACGAGCTCAAGAAATCAGTTGATGGAAATGCTGTAGAAAATTTCTTTTTGTATTGCCAAGGTCAGATACGAATGGGAGATTAGTTGATTTAGTAAGACTTCAGTTTTTTTTAAATTTTTGTATGTATAGAATCGAAATATATTGGGTGCATTATACGAGATGCAGCCGGTAAAAATGAAAGATTTGTGTTTAGAGATAACTGAAATCGAACTGTTCCATCTGGTAACACTTTCAACTTTTGATAATGTTCTGAGATTCTTCAGTAAGTATTCAGGTTCAGATCCATTAATACTGTCGCAATAAGAATTTTTTAAAAAGATCAGAGACTCGCATAGTTGTTTTGTATGTTTTGAATTGGTGTTGAGCAAATCAGGATTCTGAAATAGATTTTTCAAGGACAAAAGACAAGATAAGGACAAAAGACAAAAGAGCGGATTTGAATCGCTGGAGATTAAATCCATTTGGTAAACGTTCTCATGAAATTTATTTTACACAAACGCAGTTCTCCAAATGGAGAAGTTGCTAGACAGTAAAGTTTGAGGGGTTCTGAGGTGAACTTCCAAACGCTGAGCAGCTACAGTCCGTCACGTATTTTTGATATGTACCGCTCTTGATGAAATCAAATGGGCTGAGTCACTTGACCACTTTCCGTGAAAGTATATATACGAAATAGACGAATCTCCAACCTTTTTTGATGTTCCAGACTATAAAGGTTGCAAGTGATGTTCGGGCCTCCAATCAAGCGTATGCCTCCCTTCTGGATGGAATCCAACAGCTTCAGAGTATGCTTAGGAACGGAACTTTATACATGAGAACAATACTTCAAAGGTCTGATCTGAGCTTCATGAAGCATCCAAATTTTCTGAGGTGTGTACAGTTTTCTGGTTCGGAACATTGTTTCAAGCTTTTGAGAAGCAGCCTTTGCAATTCCAGTGACATTATTGTGCCAACACATATTGTTGTTCGTTTTAACTCCCAACAAACTAATCGTAGATCGAAGCAGAAAGCGGAATTATCTATCCTGTCATTATTATATTCAGTTTGGAAATATTCATCTTTCTGGAGAAAACAAATGCCTGGGTTTTTGTGGTATTGAATTGAACCTAGTAACTATCTGCAACCTTCTGCTGCCGGTGAAGATGTGCATCCGTAGCCGATGTCCTGGAATCCAAATCTGTCGTCAGATATTGAACGTTTAGTGCAGCAATATTCAGGATCAAACCATAAACCTCCATTTTTCATCTCGGTCATGGATGGAAGTATTTAATTCCCGATGCGGACTTGAGAATTGAGCTTTCTTTTTTCCAGGTCCAAATATCATTATTTCAGATTCTTCAAAATTGAGTTCGACTGTAGAAATGTCAAAGATGGTTTGGAGATCGTTATTATTATTCGACTAAGCAGATGTAGAATCACAATGTGGAAAAGGGAAAAATAAATGCGTGTCGCTTGCAGAATGGTTTATACTTCAAACGTATATACAAGTTGAAGAGCCGGGACCGGGGCCCTTCTTATCGGACACGTATAGCAACCGATAGCATCCACGATAAGTCTTTGAGTACGATCCTTCAGATAATTTTCTAAGAGTGACATTACTTCGCGAGAAAAATCAGAATAGACCTGTTCATCAGAAAATATCTCGTGATCGAGAGAGAGGCTTTATAATTCAGAAATACTGAACATGTCAAATTCTCATCAACCTGTCTTGGTGTAATATTTTATTTCACCACTCTCAATTTGGCACTGGTAACCATCTCAAGTTGAAGACGCCTTTCTTTATTGATATTATGTCATATTGATTATATGAATATCTGTTTCTACAAATCTCTTCACTGTTACAGACTGTTCTCTGAACAGTCTGTAACAGTGTATGTTACACTGTAACATACACTGTTACAGACCAATCATGTACCAATTTCCTTTGAATGGTCAAAATTTTGACGACATCAAATCGAATTCAATATCTATTGTTCACTTCCATCAATTCCAGGGTGTGGTGTATTCTTCTTTTATATATTCAAAAACTTCTTGTTTCATAATTTCATTCAATAATAAATATTAAATAAGAAATTATTTACCGACAGAGAAGGATATTGAGTTATACTAACTCAGAATTCGTGAGTACCATCTGTGAATAAACCCACTTCAAGGGATCGATAGCCCGTAGAATGAAATACAGCTCCGTTGCTGATATCGGCCAAACTGTTTTGAATGTATAAGTATAGAGTGGCAGATCACATTATTTCAAGCTGTGAGGAGTGTAGCTGAGAATATTGTTTTCTTCAATGATGATTCAGTGCATTGAACCCTAGGGTGATATCCTGTATTTGATTGTCATTCCAAAATAATGAATTTCTCAACTTTCCTATTAAGGAACCCATTGTAGATTGCAGCATTTATGAGAGATTATTTGCAAACGGCGAAGAACTACTCTCATGGCCAAAAATTGATGCTGATGAGCTATTACGAACCCATAAACTAAAACGAAGTCATTTGATGACCTAACAAATTGCTGAAGAACTATTAGAGCGAAAGCTGAAGAATGATGATACAGAACAAGAAGAAGTTATCAATTCTATGCAACCCAAAGAGCAAGCGGGGTTATTTTTATTCAAACAAGTTGTCAGAAGTTTTCTAAATAGATAAATAAAAAGTGAAACTTGAAACTGCAAACCCTTTGTATTTTACAGTCTTCCAAATTGTGAATAATAAGGTTGAGTTACTGAACCCAATGCTTCAAAAATATTGAATTTTCTTATGGGGTAAGTATCTATACTCAATAAAAATTAAATATTTAAAAGTGTGTGAAGAAGTAATTTCCACCACGATATCGATGGTGTCCCACTTGAACAATCAAACAAAATATGCTCACTTAACATAACTAAAATTCTGAAAAATTTTTCAAATCTGTGATTAGGAATCGATGTCAGCTGATTATTCTTAAATACTGCGTTTTATTCTTGGTAGCAGCAAATATATATTAGCAAAAGCAATTTTATTTTATAACAGTTATATTAGTGTTCTGGAATTGTAGTGAATATACCATATTATAAAATAGTTGGGAAATCATTAGTGAAGTGACAATATAGTAATGAAAATAAAATAGTATCTGGAAGCATTCTAATAAAATAATTTCATTGAAGCTACAGGTAACAGTAATAAAATAAGATTGAAATAGTTTTATAACTATCATAAAAATCTCGCAGAAAAGTGGTATAAAACTGCTACATAACAATTTACTTTTATTGGAAAATAAGTTTAATAAGTTAGTTGTAAAAACGTTTCTGTGATGGTTTTAAATTTCATTCCATAAACGTTTCTATGAAAAATTTATAAAATACTTTTATTGAATACAACTGTATTGTATTCACCGATCATCTAATATAATCAATTAACATTTTGAGAGTAATTATGAAATAATAATAAAATAAAACTGTTGCAATACAATGGAATTATAAAACAACTTTGCTGGTTGGGTGTCTATTTCAGTGTGATAGATTCGAGAGAGTTTGATATTTTCACAACAAAACACATTCTTACCTTATATTCGCCGCCTCATTCACATACTTTCCCCATCCAAGAAGTGGGGGAACTGTAAGAGCCAGGGAATAGATCCATATTCCCACTACCAAGTAGACGGCATTTTTTCTGCTGAGACCCCGACTTCGAAAAGGACGGGAAACAATCATATACCTCTCGAATGCTAATACTGTTAAAGTTGTTATGGAAGTTATACCTACGACAAAAGTTTCAAGCGTAACACATTATTACTCCGCTATTTTTTATAGAAATGGTACACTTTATCACAAGTCTTGAAAAGTTTCTCCTAACACTTTTCATTATTGAGTATTTTTAGATATTGAATATTTTCAAATGTTCTGAAGAATATAACTTTACAGCCTTTCACTTTCAATAAAGTCAAATATAAAGATACTTGCAATTACATAATCGATTCAATATAGTTGAGTGTATAAATATGACAATAGATTTTCAAACTCTGGAAATATAATACTCTGAGTAGAATAGAATAGCAGTAAATTTCATCAGAAATGCATTTCATCAGATGAGCTGGTACATCAAACTAGTCTACAATGTCTTTCATGTATATAACTGCGGCATTCATTTTCAGTGGTGTGGTCAAAGTACTTTTTGTGACGTATTAACTGATATCAATTGTTACGTTAAGAAGAGTATTTCAACCATGCCACTGAAGATGGCTGCCGCAGTTGTAGTGGAAACGTTCCTGACGTACCTACTGGTATCAATTTTTACGTCAAGGATAGTTCTTTGATCACGCCACTGAGAATGACTGCCGTAGTTGCAGTTGAAACGTTTAGAGATTGTATCCAAAGAAGACCACGAAAAAACATAGAAACTAACCAAAATAGTGAAGCCAGACGTGAAAGCCCACACTCCTAAATTACATTGCAATTTTACTTTAAGTTAAACATTGATTTATGATTATATTTATTCTTGGAGTTCAATGAGAATATGTTCAATAATAACAAGTTCTTCAAAGTGTTGCGTTAATTGATTTC
>WOGP01004553.1:0-13910 GCA_015342065.1 Leptinotarsa undecemlineata
CTAACTTAAAAAGATCAGTAGTATAGGTGTCTGTCTATTACTGTAGTACTGCTAAATTTTTCATTTTTAGTATACTGTAACGAATTAACTGTCTTAAACAAATTTATTTTTAACAATACTTCACCAACACAACTAATTTATATACACCACTTAGCAACTAACGCTTAATTTATCTTCACTGTTTGTTAACCTTTCTTTAAACATACGATTCACTTTCTAGCTACATACTCCCTCTCTGAGCGGGGATCCGATCTTTTATACTGGCGACGAACATTCTAGAGACATCTAGCGGTTTCGGTATTAATCCATTCTTTTCGCTGCGGTATCGTCGATCGCATTCCTCCCGTTTGGGGTTTTAGATAATGGTCAGGGCAGGCTTCAGATTCATTACAATACATTAAGTTTAAGTATGTATCTGTATTTTCATATGTAAAAAAAGTGAAATCCGTTTATAAATAAATATGTGTTGGAAGTAGGCATTCCCTGGTCCAAGTGTATTGGCTTGTGTACAGAAAAATGAAGGGAGTTGCTTCTGAATGCAAAAGTAGGCATTATGTCATCCATCGAGAAGCATTAGCTGTTGAAGGTATGCCGGAAAATTTCAACTCCCTTCTATCAGATGCTGTGAAAGTTATTAACTTCATAAAGGCTAGGGCTCTAAATACAAGATTATTCTACTTGATGTGTGAAGAAATGGGTGGCAAGTTCAAAACTTTACTCCTGCATACAGAAGTGAGGCGGTTATCTCGCGGGAAAATTTTGAACCGTCTCTTTGAACTGAGATCAGAAGTTTTCATGTTTTTAAGTGAAACAAATCATGACGTGAAACAAATCATGACATGAAAAAATTGTTTGCTGATGAAGAATGCTTGTCCAGATTGGCTTACTTTGCCGACATTTTTGACAAACTCAACACAATGAATTTGGGACTTCAGGGATCAAACACAACATTCACACACACAACATTCACACAACAAATACAGGAGGAGAATTTATCAATATTCCCCACTCTATTATAATTTTTTGAAGACAACGAAATATCTCCAATGCTAGATGTTACATTTGTTACGAGTTACTTGTGTGAGAGTGGATTTTCAAAACTCTTGTACATCAAAAATAAATATAGAAGCAGAATAAGTGTTGAAGAGAACTTAAGAGTGAAGATAAGTTCCATTACTCCTAATGCTGATATTTTAATCACAGGCAAACAACAACAAGTTTTGCACTAAAGACTATAAAAGTATATTTTGTATGATGATTCATTTTTTGCTGAGTTTTTGATAATTTTTCATTTGTATGTTTTTAAACCTATGGGTAATAAATAAAACTGTAAATAATACCATTTTAATATTTTTATTCCTACTTTATTATAAGCGTTTTATAAATAAACAAATATCTAATTATTAAATATGAAGTTTTCTCAGGAATTTAATTAAAAAAGCCTTGGAACACTTTTCAATGATTAAATATTTTACGTTTATTGAAATATTTAGGTCTGGTGGTACGCCAATATTTCTCAAAAAGTCAAGTGGAACGCAGGTGCAAAAAGGTTGGGAACCCCTGGTCTAAAGTATTAAAATGCTCTTTTAACGTTTTCATTTCTCTCTCAAAAGTGTAAAACAATTGAATTCAATTTTTCTGTAGCCTAGATAGTACATGATAGTTCATAGTTCATGAAATAACAAAAAACACATTACGAATCAAATTTCATTTATTTCCATGGAACCAATTTTGTTTGCCTCAAAAGAATTCTTAGAAAACTGTCCAAACATTTTCATGATGAAACATGGCAAAAAATATATGTTTTTGAAAATCAAGGATAGCCATGAACATATTTTTATGAGCAATACATTCAGGAAATATTCGTCTGTGTATGGAAAAATTTTGATTCAAAAAATGAGAATATGTAAATTTCTTTCCATTTAGAACTTGACATCAGTTATATTTGAAGGTTCAAATATTCATAAACTACAAAATTAGTACACTTCATTAGGTTGTAATCTTGGTAAAAAAAAAGATTTTCACTTACCAGCAATATTTGTCCGTCAAAATTGGGAGAATCCATTTGTAAAGGATTCATCCACACAGTATCTAAACTGTCTTCAGATTGCTCTTTCACAGGAGATTCTTGTTTGGCAGATTTGCTGGTTCTCCTCTTTGAAAGATACTTATTGGGTTGGGAAGAAATATTAAAAGTGGCCTTTGCATTTTCGATGTTATCTTGTAATCCAGTGAGTCGTAATCCTTTTCTAAAACCAGCTCTGCCAAAATCCAGGATGCCTTCAACCATACCAGCAGCTTCATCCTTAAAATCCAAAAGAGCTCAAGTCAGTTATTCATGTTATGTAATGAAAATGAGTCTGAAATATTTGTTTGCCAGTTATATAGTTGTAAATAGATAAAGCTTCACAAGAATTTACTGTTATCATCGTATAACTTTGTGAAAGTCTGAACAACTCCTGCAGCTGTTGAGTTAAACTTCTAGAGGTGAACTCCTGATAGGCATAAGGAAAACTGTAAGACTTTAAACAAAGATTATTTTAAAGAATTAGATACTTTGTATTTACTGGAAAATAATGACTACTCATAGACAGTTTCATAGTTGTGGATCCTTGTCAATATATGTTTTCTTGTGTTGTTATTTATTTGTAAATATCTATTCTAGAAGGTGTATTGAAGTTAACCACCTGATACAATATACCTATGCTCCTAAAGAGAATCTGGTTTTCAAACCGATGACAGTATGTCTGTTAATCATAATTGGAATCAAAATTTATTTTTTTTCAATCAACCATTTTAATTACTATACTCCGTAAAAATTATATTGATCTTAGTTTCTGATATAGAACAAATTTCTTTGAGATCGTTAAAATAATAATTAATTATCATTCTGTTAAGTGTTGAATTCATTAATAGTATTAACTCAAATAACATTTTATTGTAGGAGTTTTACTGTACTATACCATATCTTTCTCAAGCATTTTCATACTCGGCATGCGTCCTGAGAAATATATTGTATAGCGAAACATGTGTTGCATATTTAATTATGAAAATGCTTGACAAAGTTATTGTATCACGAATAAAATGTTACATTTATAGTGTAATGTAAAAGAAAAAAAAGTCAATCCGAAGCAACATCTAACTACTAAGCAAAGATTCCAAATTTGTTAAGCAGAAATTGGTGAAGAGGAAAACATTTTCATGCACTTCATACCTTTTGCTGTAAAACGGATGTAATGAAAGTGTAAAAGTGTGTAACATTTAGTAAGGACAATGAACATTTAACAGATCCTCACCTGAAAATCTCCAATTTTGTGCAAAGCACTATTCACTGTAGTCTCTTGCAAATCCTTTATGTTGTGCAAGGTATGAACAGTGGCATCACCTGAAATCACCAACTGCTTTCCAAATATCGTTCATACCATAATACATCATCATAATCATAATAATCATTTTTGCAACAATTACTTTTACCAATAACTTCAGCAGCAATGTTGAGAGAATTTTCAGTTATTTGATTGTGATCTTCGAAAAAGTATTAGTGACTCTATAGTGGATATATTAGAAAAGAAGATAAGACATACTTTCAGAATCAAAAGTTAGATATATTTTCAACATTTGTAATATTTATAATGATTACAACACCCACAATGTATTTGTATGCTGCATCCGTATGTTAATATAGTCAAGGCTTCATCTTACCAAATTTATAAGTATATGTTTGGTGGAAGCTTTGTCTGCAGGATCAAGTTCAGACGAAGCTTACGACTATATGGAAGGGATTTTTTTTTGGAAATACTCAGATGGTTCACTCTGTCTGAAATGACCCAAACTCAGGGGTACGAAAATCATGACGGTCAAGCGATGCCAGCCGCGGGGCGGAGCGGCGCGATGAAAAGTATCTCGTGTGGGTAGGAAAATTCAGTCGGTCAGTCGTGCTGGAGTAGAGTTGTGTTACATTATCGTAACACAAGTTTACATCGAAGAAAACTATTGGAGCCAAGCCTACTAATGAGAACGTAGTTATTATTACCCAAAGATGGTGTTCATTCTATAAATGAAGAAAGAAGTAATTTTGTCGAATTTTCTACCCTTTACGAGCTAAGGTCAACATTTTTACTGTCCGATAGAGCAGGTTTTGACAAAATACACGAGATAAATTACCCATTATCAATTTCTATTTGGTATTGGTAATAAAATATGTTTCTAGACAACACTCCTGTAATCGCGAGCGACCTAATCACACTAGTTTGTTCTCGTCGCTTCCGCGCCGCCGTCGCTCTCTTCTCGCCCGTGCATCGCTCGATCACTCCGTTCCACCAACGCTTATTTCGTATGCATCACCTATACTGTAGATGTTGTTGTATGCATCGCCACCGTTCTGGTGTCGCGTCGCTTCGCCATCACTCGACCGTCGCCGTTTTCGTTCCCTCAGCCTATTTGTCTTTTCATTTACATGTGATTTTTTTAAGCAGCTTGGTGTGTATAAGGAATAAATATAGACCATATACATCAATTAGGCTTGCACATGTAGGTCAAACACTGATAAGTGGGATTGTATTCTAGCAACAGGCAACAATTTTTCACCATTGAAAAATGGTATTTTTGAAATATAGTTATTTGGCTGCTGAAAATTTTTCAGTATTTGGAGTTTCATTGCTGAAAAAGTTATAATTATAAGAAAGGTCACTTTTCAGGCGAAGAAACTGAATTTGACTCAATTGCTGTTGAATATTTTGAAGAGTTTGAAAGATCACTATTTTCATTATCAATTTTCCATAATTTGTAATTCAATATCTAAAACTCAAAGAACAATTTTTCAGACGCATATGATACATTCCCATACTTACTGATAGGTTTTATAGAGCTTTTGAGTCCTTCCATAGTGTTGTGAGTGGTAAGTTTCATTTCATTCAATAAAATATTGGCTGCATGTGCTGGAGTTTCCTCTACATAATGCTCAAGTTTTGCTGAAAATTTCAAATTGTATCATGAAGTCTATATTTATGGATTGAAGATATTTACCAGGATCCCAGAAACTGGTTTTTCCACTAGGTTTTGTACTTTCCATTGTCACAGGTAAGACGTCAAGCGGATCTTGACCTAAAGAAACACCCAGTGCCAAATCTTTGGAGTCACTATACGTTTTGATGCTTCTGTTTATATTTGGCTCATGGATTTTAACTGCATCTGTAGTATCAAGCTTTTCTGGAAGTTCTTCTTTCAGTTCCTCTGCACTGTCAAGTTTCTGCAAAATGCATATTTCAAATAAAGTGATCCATCAAAAGTTATTTAACAACTAACCTTCATTATATTTGTACTATTTCTGATTTTGGAATGGTTTAAAAGCAATTTGCTATTTCTTGATGAAATTTTAAGTTCTGTCGAATTTTGTTTCAAGTTCACATTAGATTTGATCGATTCCATTATCTTTCCAGAATTTTCTTTACCAACATGTCTCTTCTTTTTTGTATCATCATTTTTATTCTCTACAGTTGACTTTCCTTCTACTTTGTTTTTAGGTGTTACTTTGGAATCCAATACGTCATAATACTGAGAAATACTGATACGAGTATAAGCAGATAACTTATATTGTTCTTTGATGGCTTTAGATGCCAGAGATTTGAATAAAACATAATTCAGAACTTCAGGATTCGAAATCAGTTTCAATAAAAATGAAGTAAGTTTTCTTGCCATGATTGAAACCAAAATCTGGCACGGCAGGGAATTCCACAACTCCGAATTGATAAAGTGCCGAAGTAAGTTTATTGTAAGATGATGTATGAAATAATCTTTCGCCTTTGAATTATTACTGCAAATGTGTGAATACCTGAAAACGAATTTTTATCTAGTCACTTTAACTTTCCAGAAGTCACGCACAGTCGGTTAGTGTTAGTTTGCACTATTTTTATGATTTCTTGAAAACTTAAAGGGATGGAGGTGAGTTTATAGTCAAATACCTATGGCAAAAAGTAGTTTCTGAGCCAGAATAATAATTGGTACATAAATACTTATCTTTATGGACATGTAAATTGAATTGATCAGAGTACATCAAAAGAAAATAATATGTCCAAAAATTCTGTTATTTCCTGTAAATCAAATTAAAAATACACATTGAAGTCTTTTGTGATGATAAACAAGGTTTTTTCAAAGAGGTAAAAGCACAGACATGTTTTTGTAAAAAACACTTCACATCACAATTTAGAAAGTGATAAATACATACTTATCAAATACACATATTGTTATCTAGAGTTAATATGACATGCATATTCGAAGTTATTTATTGCAAAAAAGTAACATAAATCTCTTCTTTCTTCATAGTTATCTTTCCAGTAAATAGCACCACCTCTATAT
This sequence comes from Leptinotarsa undecemlineata, assembly GCA_015342065.1. Taxonomy (NCBI): domain Eukaryota; kingdom Metazoa; phylum Arthropoda; class Insecta; order Coleoptera; family Chrysomelidae; genus Leptinotarsa; species Leptinotarsa undecemlineata. The sequence goes on from WOGP01004553.1 coordinate 6,355, forward strand.
GTGCCAGTATTGAAACAGAAGCTAGATATAGGTTTAAAATTGCTTTTGTTGAAATAGGTAGTGATGATTAAGTGGAAAATTCAGTCTACTACGAATCCAATGTCAAGAAATTGAGTCATAAAGAAGTAGATATGAAAATAGTGAATCACATAATTTTTGATATAAAGATGATTTTTCTGAGGGCCAATATGCATACTGAGATGAGGGAAAAACAAAAATATATAAAACACAGCTATTTTGACAACCCTCATATTGATAAGTATTATCAGAATTTGGAAAAATCAACCAGTTTTGTTTAGGAAATTTGGTTTGCTGTATTGACTTTTTTGTATAATTATGAAACTTTCACAAAAATAGGAGTAACACTTATTTTGTCTGCAAAGTTACATGACTGACGGATTTGGAATAGCAATGACGCTGTCTAGGTGGCTCCTGGAGTTATTAATATAACCTACCCAGAACACAAGGCTATAACAAAAAACTATGTTGTTGTCAGCAAAAAATACTCATTTTGATTTGAGTGCATTCCCTAACATTAAAAATAAGTATTTATGAATTGAATGAATATTGAGCGAGACTACTGGAGAATTATTTACTTATGTAATATGAATTTACCTGTATAGTTCCTCAACAGTACCACCATACTTGTCCCTACGCTTTAGACTTCTTCTGAACTCCTTCAAGTGTCTGAGGTAAATATTCAGAATGCTATGTATTACCACTTTAATATTAACCCCTGCTTGTACTTCTACCAGCCTAGTAATAATTTCTTCTAAATACAACCTACTCTCTTTAGTAAAGTCACAATCATTACTAATATCTTTGTACCATTTACTGAGGAAGTATTTGTCAATATCATCTACCAAAATTTTAAGTTTTTCTGAATTTGGTTTCAGATTCGACTTCTTTTTGGTTCCACTTTGCTTTATACTTTTGATAAACTGCAAAGGTTCGTTCTTCTGTAGGAGTTTGTGAAGACATACAAAGGTAATACACATAGAAAGAAACCACACTGATATTGTAGAAAATAAAAATGTTGCAGAGTTCACTGGAAGTATGACAATTTTAGTGTTGACAACAGATACTGAAAGTAACAGGCCGAATCCTATCAAAATGATTTTCCAATCCAATAAAAATTGCAACTGCATTTTCAGTAGAACAACTCCGTACTTCAGATCGATAATTTGAAGATAGCAGGCGTTTCATCAGATAATTGTTTATCATTACAATGGGATCATTGGGAGATATTAGTGATTACTGATGTACTTCGCATAATATCAAACATTCTGCTAGTTATTTATTTCATTTCAAATGAAGTACAGAGATCGGAAGCGAAAATATTTGAAATTAGTGTACGTCACTTGTCAATAAGTCAAATGTCATAATGTCAATGGTAAAAAAAGTAACAGACAACAGGATTTGTTCTTATTCTGAGGTTCGAAACCTGAACACAAGCGTAATCGTGTTGAAAAGTCTCCAGTATAAACGCTAGCAACATTGTTAAAACATGTTCGAATATGGTCTCTATGTAAACTTTCATGTGGAGGTTCACAAAACTATATATTACGTAGGTACATACGCCTGTATAAAGCCCCATGCAAAATTCAGTTAGGAAAGTCATGATGAAATAATTCAACAGATCAGAAAGTAATATCACCTAAAGGCTGACTTTTGACCAAAGATGGTAAGATGTCAATCTTGCTGAAGTGCCCATCAGTAGGACTGTGGACCGCTCCAGAGAAGCGGTGGTGGATGAAATGGTGTATTAAATTTGCCTTACAAAATTTATTTTGTGAGGCGAAGTTTTTACTCCAGGGCACTCAGCCCGGGAGGGGGCATGGGGGTACCTGTATAATGTTCTACGATACGGTGTTTATTGTTTTCAGTTTGTGGTAGGTGGAGGTATTAAAAAAAGACCAATGAAAGACATCGTGGTTAAATTATGGTGGATTTTGTTTTTTATTATATTTTCTCAACAGGCCAGTGTCTAATCGAATAAAAAAATTGATCTATATAAAAAATATTCAGGGTTTTCAAAGAAATCGGTGAATTACTGTTAGCGCTCTATCATCTTTTTTTTACAGTCCTAGCCGGTGGTTTACACAAGGCTCTAAAATAGTTCAATAGACTATCCGTTGGTTTTCTCATAAACCAGGAACGGTTGAAGAAGCCCTTTACTCCCAAAATTGACTGAATTTTTTGAGGTATAAAAAATATTAGCTTCGACATCGACCGCTGACGATTCATCCACTGTTTTTTCTTTGTATATAGGCTAACCACAAAGGTACTCCTCTACTGATTTCACTGAAAGAGATCCTCGTTTATCACTGAGGGGATCTATGCCAGGCTGAAACAACATTGTCTTGTGTTGAATCTTCACTGCGTTGTGTTTGGGCTCTGGTTTTCAAATAATCTAACTCAATTTATCATCGCCATTTTAATTTCTACAAGAAATATATTCTATGAACAAATCAATATTAACCTGTCATTCCGATTTTTTTAACAATTAGTAAATGAAGGCTTCGAGGAGGTGAATTGATTTTTATAAAGGAAAGGTGATAACATCTCTTCTTATGAAGACGACATCTACAGGGGATAGACAACAGACTCAATTCTTGAACATCAAAGGTAAACGACGCTTTCCAAGGCGGTCAGTTGCAAAGCCAAGCTTCGACATTGACCACCGCGCCGAACGAGATTATTCGTCTCTCTTTTCAGCATAGACTTTCCGATCTATAGAAACACCACCACAAATTCAAACCTTGCTTATCTATCTGAACTGCAGTACAAGGACTAAGGGAAAATACTTGATTGTTTGTGATTGATAAACTTAGAAACTAACATGATTTATTTTTAAATTGTTTCCATCTTTAGAAATCTACATCGTGAGGGGGTATATTAGATGTATATTATTTAGTTATTGCTTCAACTTAGAATCTGTCTCTGACAATTTCATAACCGAAGTTGAAAATATTACAAAGTACTCGGGAAGTTATTTACCAGTGACTACTTGCGCATTATTTTAATGATATTAGGCTTGTTTTGGTTCTCTATCAGGACTGTCCTGACAGTCATAAAACAGCCACCTGAATACTGAGCATGTTATTGTCGCGGAAACCTTTTCATTCCACAGCTGACTCACTGATTTTGGACGAATCGGAACAGTAGGTACAAACTTAGAACCAAGACAAACCTCCTATAGTGCTCTGGGAGTATTTCTTAGCTATATACATACCAGTATTTTGCAATTTTCACGACCTAATTATTTAAATATCAATAGAAATTAATAATTCTGATATAATATCTATCTAATAAATATTTATCTGAAACATCTGATTACAAAAAGTAACACAATCGAATACAATTCTTAAAACCTCTAAAATCAATAATTTTCATCATCCAACGCTGTTATTTGAAATTTACACTTTTTTGCTATCCAAATTATCTTTTCATCATTCTTCGGGACAGTCTGTTGTTTACTTTTTCACGTGAAAATTACAGTTAAAAATGAGTAAATATCAGATGTCATAACATTTACATAACATTTATATATAAATTGGAAACTAGAATACAATAACGAAATAACGCAATAACTAATACTACGAATTAATTCAATGACCTACATTTAAAGTAAGATGATGATCTGTCTAGACGTATAAAAAAATACGTCTGTGAGATTCAGTTTAAGTGATCAGGTGATGTTAATGGAGATACCAAAACACCCCTCGAGAATTACTAGGTACTTTTGTAATGTAATGGCCTTAGCTACTAAGACTATAATAATCATCATCATCATCATATACTTTATTGTCATAAAGATTAACATCTTGTGACTAGTGACATGACTGTGCATTCAATTGTCAGCTGTCAGCTTTGAGTGCTGTCCGCTGCTTCTTCTTCCATATTTTTTTCAATATTGCTTATTGGTGGCAAATTCCGCTATTTTATGTTGAAATCCGCTATGCCGCTACCGTCGAGTAAATTCCGCTACGGTTGACAACTCTGGTCCACGCCAGATGTAATGTTCCTTCTACTGCTTCCGATTCGAGGGATGAGATGGGTGTGCTGTTTAGTATTCCTAAATATAATCTCAGCCTTCTATTTTTTATGTTTTCAACTTTTTTCTAGATAGTTTTCGATGCATTACCGTAAAAAATACTCCCGTAATCCAAAGTAGGCCTTATCAGTGTTTAATAAAATGTTAACGCTAGGCAAAATCTTTCAAATAAAAATTTGAAAGTACTGAAGCGGACATTTAATAGCAATTTAAAAATGTAATGGATCAGCAACTAAGGTCATTATTAGAAAAGAAACCGTAGAAACAGTAGAAACAGTTTATAACCTTGAGTAAAAATGAAAAGTTATGAAGACAAACAAACAAACAATAAACAACGATAAAACATTTCTAAGACGTTGACGAAATTAGGAAAGCTATCACACATCTTAAGAACAATTAATCATCAAAGAATAAGTTTGAAAATGAATCTTTTAGTGTATATAGAAGTAAGCTCACGCAATTAATTTGTAATAGGAATTTTCATGTAAGTAGGCTGTTAAGTTTGTATGGAAAATAAAATGAAATAATATAAAGTGAGGATCAAATGAAACCTGAAATGTCTTAAAATTTTATTTTTCATAGAAATTGATATGTTGTTTCCTTTTCGCGGGTGTTTCCTGTGTCAAAGCTTCTTTCAGTTTCTGCTGATATTTCGTCTGTTGCCTCATCGCCTTTGAGAATACCCACCGCAGTAGTAGACGAAACGTCAGGTATAACCCGTTCTTTTTTATAGTCTACTTTAACCTGGAATATTTCAGTAAATATACTTAGTCAATTTTGTCGGAATAAGCGCCATTTGAATCTGTGCACTTTTGCCAACGTAACACAAGTCAATTGATTCCGTCATATGAAGTCGGCGAAAGCTGTTTTTGCCTGGTCCTGATTGGTTGTTGGCGAGAGGTCTGAGAGCAGGTGATTTGAGAAATGTGCGGTCGGGCGTTGTCGTATAGCAGGATCGGACCTCTTATGTTGACCAGTTCCGGCTGTTGCTGATGCAATTTCATCGATTTCCTCACAATATGATTCCGATGTGATTGTTTACGCCGGGTTGCAGAAAGTTATAGTGAATTAGACCAGCCGCTGACCACTTTTGATATTTCAAAGTACCGCTGACCCCCGTGGAATAGTTCAACGTACCAGTTCGACAGAGGAAGCTACTATATAGCGAAACGTAAATATCTTGTGATTTCGGTTTTCTTGTCCTACCCTGTACCAATTAGAAGCAAATCATTGTTTTACCAAAAATTTTCTGGAATTTGGAAAAAGGGTGATATAATGACATTACTTGAAACTGGGTTATCCTATATAGTCAAATACTATAGTTACCAATATCTGGCGGGTTAGCTGTCCTTGTTCATCTTTCACTGCCTGAACCACTGTACATGCTGTTTTCGGTGAGTGCATTGGCTTGGGATGTGGGGGTTGAGCAAACCGGCCATCGGATGCCTGCTTTCACATAGCCCCGCTGGATACGGGAATGACAGAATCACATGTGGTTCTGTCATTCTCTAACTGAATGGCATCCCAATGATGGCTTAATCATAAGGTGTGTGTATCCGTGCCGAGAGGATGAATGACACTAAACCTATCAGCTGTCTCTACGGAACCTTCGAGATACCGGGCGGCCTCTCATCGTAGCATTGCCTTGTCACGGTAATGTAACTTCAATTCAGAAGCGAGTTTCCAGAGGAGATGGATGTCGAGTTTACGACTCCAACGGGCCTCCCTGTAAATTTATTTCAGGAGCCAGTCTACAGAGGAGATGGATGTCGAGTTTACGACTCAAACGGACCTTTCTGTAAATTTAGTTCAGGAGCGAGTCTACAGAGAAGATGAATGTCGACTTCACGACTCCAATTGACCTCCCTGTAAATATGTAAGTATGGAAAGGTTGTCGTGGGTATCAAGGTGGGAATCTTGCAACTTGACTATCTGACAACCTCTTTAACAGAGCATATACTTTGTGCCTGCCCCGCTAGGGACCGAATCAGGTCTTCAGAGTTCGGCAGAGCCGTACTCTTACCATCTGAACTGAAAGACCACTCACCATATACACTAATCGGCTTCGATAAGAAGCTGGGTTTGTTTGGCCGAGTGAAAATAGGTGTGAGCCACAATAAACCCTTGCGGGTTGAGGTGGAGGGTTGAGTAGACCCACTCACTTTGAACATAACCTACCATAACCTACTGCAGTTTCGTCCTATAGAATGGAACTGAAGTTAGTTTATTGTAATTGTTTGAAAATGTCCTTATAGGACGAAACTGCAGTAACATTAGTTACAAATTCAAGGTGGTAAAAAAACAAAAAGTTTTATTTCTCATTTTTCATATATACGAATATCACATCCCGATATAAACGCATCTTTACCGACATTTCGAATATAATTTTACATAGATGTAGTTCTTAAAAAATTAAACAATTGTCTCTAGCATAGAATTCTGACCACAATGGCCTGGAAGGTGCCATTAGTTGGAATAGGAGTGATCACTTGTGTTACATTGTTGAAAAAATAATTTCAATAAATTTAAAGGGGAGTATATTTAGGAGATATCATTATTTGGGTTCTAGCTTTCTACTTTCCCATGTTTGTACAAAAAATACTTAATACTTAACTTCCAACGGAAAGAAGAAAGCAATAAATTTTAAATAAAGATGTGCGGATTGTAACCTTTATTTTTTATCAAAAAGGACACTTGCACGGAACTCTTCTTTAGGTCGTGAGTAGGAGGAAACTAACAAATTTGATATTGAACCGGACGCCACCGGATTTAAAACAGTAGTATTTCGGAATTATGCCAACCACGGAAATCAAAATTAATATTATACGACGTGACAAAAAAAATTCAGTGACTACATAAAATATTCCACAATCTCTGTTGAAAAACGCGACGTGGAAAACCAGCCCCTCCAATTTTATTCTGATATATCGGCGTGGCGCCAAGTGTACAGTGTTGCCGCCATACATTTCCTTTACTCAACTATTTCCATCAAACAAAGTAGCTCAAATAATTATAGATACGTGACCAGGACGCACATTTGAATCTATTGGGTAAATTAAAAAAAAACAAGCCTCCTTACACTGGCCAATCAGCCTCAACTGTCATCGGCTGGCGGATTTCATTCAGGTATATCGTCATCATTTGTAAAAAAAAAACGTGCTCCATATGGTTCAGATGAGGTTTTTTGTTGTTGTTTACCCGGTCGAGGAATTTCATCTTGTAATTTATTCTCTATTTTTTTCCGGTGTACGTTTTCAACTTCTTTTCGTTTATTCGTTAGTATTTTGTTTCCAGTTCTATGACTTAACTTTCCATTACGGCGGGAGGTATTCCGCCGTATGAGAGGAGAAAATAATAATATCATCTAATTATCGGTAATCAAATAAAAAAATAATGAATCAGGAAATATCGAAAATCTGGCCTTAATTTCCCACGATGGATGATGGTGCTTGGAGTTCTTGGTAATGTCCTAAAGAGATGACGACAACTTGTAGCAGTG
>WOGP01004554.1:0-13910 GCA_015342065.1 Leptinotarsa undecemlineata
GTTAAATCGCACAATCTCGGAGGCCAATTCACGGGTCCGAAACGTAAAACTATACGGTTACCAAACTTTTCCTTCAATAAATCAATTGTGGCACGAGCTGTCTGACATATGGCGCTGTCTTGTTGAAACCACAACTCCTGCACATCATGGTTGTTCAATTGATGAACGAAAAAGTCAGTAATCACATAACGTTTTGACCACGATCGTTTTTAAAAAAGTAGTGACCAATGATTTCACCAGCCACAAAGCACACCCAACAGTCAGTCTTTCTGGATGTAACGGTGTCTCAAACACGTGAGGATTATCATAATTTCAAACAACAGTTTTGTTTATTTATGTATACATTCAAACAAAAGTGAGCTTCATCGCTAAACAAAAATCGTTTATGAAAATCGGGATCAAAGGCAATCTTGTTTAGGGTCCATTGCTAGGTGATCGTGTGGCTTCATTTCCTGCACGAGTTGGATTTTGTAAGCACGCAAACTAAGATCTTTCCGCAAAATCTTCAATGACGTGGATGGATACATATTCAATTTCTGTGCACGATGACGGATAGACTGATTAGGGTCCTCCTCTACGCTACGTTCTACAGCAGCAATGCCTTTTTCTGTACGCACTGTACAAATTCTTTGTAGATGTGTATTATCATTTAGAGTAAACGTGGTGCAAAAACGTTACATAGTTAATCGAATTGATTCCTCTGATGGACGATTATGTTGACCGTAAAATGGACGAAGTGCGCGAAACGTATATCAAAATAAATTTGTATAGTTTGAAAGCGTCGTTCAGGAGTCAGTCTATTCATGTTTAAATGACAAACCAAACAAAACATAAATTACTTGAAAGCTGACAAAATGGCCGCCTGATGAAAAATGTTGCCAACTTTTTTAAAGATACCCTTTATATTAGTTATTAGTGTCAAAACATCCTAATCTCTATATTTATCAAATGAGAATCTTAAAATCTCTCATACGACATATTATTCAGTCTTCAAAAATAATTCTTTCTAAAAATTAATCCAAGAATGTCTTGTAAAATTCGTTAGGACACTCTATATAAACGTGTTCTTTACAGTTGAATTCATTATTCACGATAACTGGCATTGACCCTGCGGCGAAATACACTGACACGTGGAAAGATATTAGAAACCCGCGCAAAATATTATTGAAACATGAATAGATATAGATATGTGGAGCGAGCATAATCATTGTGTAAACAATTTTCTGGGGGAAGTGAGAACATTTCATACAATGGGTAAAAATTACACATGGAAATGTATAGGATATAATTGAGGACAAAGTCTCTGAGATGGTAATTTTTTGCTTCGCATCCTCTTGTTAATTTGTGAAGAGTTATTTAGCAAATTATCTGAAAGAACAATTCGTCCAGGCGAGTCTCAACTCACCTACACTGCAGGCTAATGGAGTGACACTACTCCCCTGGCTAACAACAGGGTTGTCAGTGCAGGTGTCTTCACAAAAGTGATTCTTGCATATGATGCTGGCGATATGACTGTCGAAATCGATTGCCAATTATGGGAACACACTTCCAGTTTCAGGCTAGTTGGTCACTCGTCAGTGTGAAATAATGTCATCATCAACGTGAAGTCGACTATTTTCAATAATTCAATTTCGAACTCTTTTCAGAGAATCATTCTTCGAACTAGGCTGAAGCGAACGACAAACAATATATTTGTGTTCGCCCCATGTGCCCGTGAAGTAAAACCGCACATCCAATTCCTCTAATAAGAAAAAACTTCACATATAGTAAGAGAGCATACTTGAAGACTGGCTGTAAATCAAATTATCTGAAAGAACTATTCGTTCAGTACAGTCTCAACTCACTCAGGATAAAATCCAACGCTCTTCGTGGAGACAGAGGAGACTAAATATTCTAGTGAATCATTAGACATATCGTCCTGTCGTATCAAATGTTGAAGAATACCATTTCAATTACAATTCCAATATCGGATTTCCAACAATCTCAGCATTAGAAAAATGAATACATCGAAAGATCAGGCGAGATTAGTCTGTCCCTAATCATATGAGTTTAACATACTACCATTGATAACTTTTAAAATTCGGAATTTGTGGCGAGTTACAAACTTACAAGGTTCTTCATATAAAGGTGTGATTCATAGATAGGTTGATCATGATAAAGAAGATTTAACATTGAGAGTTTCCTTATCGATGGAATGCCGTGCGGCTTGAATAACGCCCCTTCTTCGTAGCAAAGTCTAATGAACACAAATCACAATAAAACTAAGAGACACGTCATACTTGTGGAGTAATGAGGACGTTAATTGAATAAGGATGTGCGAAATTGCATACATTTCTCCACAAGTCAGGGAAAAATAGCAATGAATACATCATATATGGAGAGAAAAGGGCAAACCACTCAATTCAAGAAGTCAAGTGAAACATTCTCCTATCCGTGTCGAACAAAACCTAACCCTTCTTCTCATGTACATCAATCTCGCGTTTCCAATAACCTCGCTCGTCCGACGGACAAATACATCAACGGATTATTCGAGAAGGGAGAGAAGACGCAACCCGAATTCTAATTACCAAACACACAATCCCCATTCGCCGAGGTCGGATTATTATCTAACCACAGCACGCACGTTTCGCTCTCTCTATCTACCATATGGAAAGATGAAAGGCAATTCCGAGCTCGCTAATGAACAATATCCCTCCGTCGTGCGATTACGTCAGATGACGGAATGACGAAATAATAAAGCCTGCTTTGATGTCGTTCGTTCGTGTTGGAAGAGACGTTGATGGCAGCTATCCTGAAGGAGAATATGACGAATGTATCGACTACGCTGACGAATTTATCGACTACACTGACTACATCAAGAAAGAGCCAAAGAGTTCGCTGAATAACACACATCCAATGAACTGAAAAACCGACTGTTTATTACGGTTTTGGGAGCAAATTCGAGAACCTCGTCAACTCTTAGTTTTTTTTGTTAGTTATCTTTAACATCCTTTTACCTCTCAGGTCGGCGACTTATAAGGTATTTCGTGAATAACTCTAATCTATATGAGCTTTGGAATACTGAGATTTATCAAAATTAAATAGTTTTCTGAGGAACAATTTCCTTAAAGGAATTCAAACCTTTTCCGTTCCCAAAGAACTGTATTCTGCAGTTTCAGAGACTGTGTTCAGGCGAGTCTTGGCCTATACCTGCCGATATAAAGAAGATGTCTCCCAGATGTCCCTGTCCTGGAAAGGACAGGATGGACAATGAGCTAGGAGGACAACTCTGAATTCAATTTCAGTGGTATATTAATAATGTATACTATGTCAGGTTTGGTTTCCTCATGAACTATTATATATTCAATCATATTTTCAATACAACGGATGTTTTTTAATTTTGCTAAGAAGATTCAGTCGATAAAGTAATTTAATTCTTCATCAAGTAATTAAAGTGATGACCACCTAATATGATACACACGTGCATTAAAGTAATAATAACTCTAGTATAGATCTTTCTCACATTCCCACAGTCAATATTGGAGAGATCCGGGGACCTTGTAGGTCCGGATTGAGCTTTCGCGAACAGTTCATCAGTCGGTGTTTTTTATCTTAGATCAAAGAAAACGAAAGAAAAATGCCAATCAATGATTATTGAATTATTTATTAATTAGCGAATACGCTAAACATATGTATTATAAAAAGTGAGTTAATAAAGAAACGCTTCCGAGCATGTAAAACATATGCGACATTCAATTAATTAGAATAGCATTAAGCGAGCAGCACCCTTCGAAATCCATCCTCTCCCTTTAATCAGTTATATCTCGATTAAAAGCATGAGAGCGCACCTGCTCATTCTCGTTATCTACACTGTTATAGAGACGGTAGCGGGTTCAAGTTTTCCATCAGGAACTCCGCCAGCACTCTGCTTGATTGTTATCAAGTCTCATTGAAAGAGGGGCTCTTGATGGTTAGTCGAGACAAAGGGGGTTGGTGAATAAAATAAATGTCGAGTTAATACAAACGAACATCCGTATTGGGCAAAAGAATTTTTTGCAACTGAATCGATGCGTCCATTGCCACATGACGTCGCCTAAAAACTCAAGGAAAATAGAAAATGTCAAAAAATGTGCTTTTGTATTATTGAACAATATCAGTTTAAGGGGCCAATCATGTGATCTTGTCTGAAGTAGAGGATTTAGCCAAAGAGAAAATAAAGATTAACTTTGGGATCCCGGATATCAACAGCGAATGTTGTTGAGTTGAGTGTTGAATCGGTGAGAAGATTGTTAATGAGACCTGTCGTTTCAATGGGTATTTAATATTTCATGAACAGCTGGAAAAAGTTCGGGAATTTTCTGAAATGAAATGACTCCATTTTTTTATGTTTTCAACTTCTGATTGTTCTATACCTGATTGTTCTCACTAACCATGATTGTGAAAGCTTATATTGATATCTTTTGAAATAACTAATTATTATGGGGAGTCGACTCACACATATAAATTGAACAACGAATTTTTGAATTTCCCTGTAATCAAATTATTATACCCAGATTTCGCACAGTTTGTGGTCTGACTAAAACAGCCGCAGCTCTCCCATCTTTTTCGTTTTGAAATCAATGTGTCTGTTTATTCGGGCAAATCTGTGGAAGATCTCTTCTTCTTTTTTTAAGAGTGATTTTAATGGCCTTAGTCTTTGGGGCCTACCGACCTAGAGTTACTCACAGACATATATTAATAAAACAAACAACAAAGAACGTCATCCTACGCTAAGTCTCACACCCGATTTTTTAGTGGGATCTAAAACAGATTACGCGAGAAGCAACTTGTTCTATTGAAATAAATCTAGTTGGATTATAAATAAACCAGCATTGCGAACTCAACGCGCGGAAAATGAATCCATCACCCGACGACGAACATAGTTATTTTAATACGGTAATTGAGCATTGTTAATTATACGAATCGTGAATCCCGCTGCCAGTTCACCTGCTACGATCGTTAGTTAACATCGAATGAATATGCAAAACACAATTTGCTGCCGCAATCGATGATATAAATTGACTAGCGTAACAACGATCCGATGAATGACTCTGTTTATACATTCCCGAACGGCTGTCAGCTCGTTACGAGAAGGCCATGGGATCGTTAAAACATGTGCGATGGTGACGGCGACGTTATTATGGCTGAGTTCATGATCTTTGATCGTTTTTAGTATTATATGGCAAGGTGTCTGGGCTTCCTTAGTATTCTGATAAATAAAGTCTTTTCTACAGAGCCCTAATATAGTTAATCAGTTTCTTCGAAGGCAATTGAATGATTTTTTGTCTTAATGCCTATTTTGAGAAGAGCACACATCAGAAATCATATGCAGTAACATCCGAACACAACTATCTTCTGGACTATAATGGGTACAATGTGCTGGACTATGCTGACGACTTAGTCACCCTAATCCAGGCAAATATAATACTACAATGAGGAAACGCATGCACCAGGCACTGCTGATGCAAATCGACCAAAGTAGCCTACACCAAAAGGACCAAGATGGAGCAACTAGGACCTCTATAACTCCAAGGGATGACTGTCAACGGATGTTAAATATCTGGGAGTGAGTGTAGACCCCAGACTGACCTGGAACCAACATTTAGACAGGATTAAATAAAGGCAAAGGAGGTGGGTAGGTATCCGTCAAGATATGCTGGCTATAATAAGTCTTGGTGAATGGGCGCTGGCAAAGTTGAAGGAAGATCCACATTTTTATCGAAAAATTGTGTTCAGCAACGAGGTTCATTTCTGGTTGAATGGATACGTTAATAAGCAAAATTGCCGCATCTGGAGTGAATACCAGCCACAAGCATTCCAAGAGTTACCGATGCATCTCAGAAAGTCACTGTTTGGTGTGGATTATGGGTCGGTGGCATAATCGGGCCGTACTTCTTCAAAGACGACAATGGCCGGAACGTTACTGTGAATGGCGAACGCTACCATGTGATGATTGACGACTTTCTGTTGCTCAAAATGGAAGAATTGGACATGCCTGACATGTGGTATCAACAAGACGGTGCCACATGCCACACGGCTCGCGAAACAATGGCCCAATTGAGAGCCGCCTTCGGTGAACAGTTTATCTCACGTTTGGTTCCCGTCAATTGACCGCCCCTTTGGATTATTTCTTGACGGCTCATGTCTAGAGGGATAAACCAGCAATGACTGAAGCGCTGGAAGCCAATATTGAAGCACTCATACGTGAAATACCGGTCGATATGTTAGAGTGTGCCAAAATTGGACCTTGCGCATGGGCTATCTAAAGCGGAGCCGCGGACAACATTTGTATGAAATCATCTTCAAACATTAAATTTGTTGATCGTTCTATCGATTCCAATAAAGATTTCATCAATTTTTCAAATTTTTTGTGTTGTTTTGAAAATCAAATCCTATACCACTTGAAAACTCACCCGTAAGAAACACTTTCATATATTCAACCTCCTTTCTCTTCATCTCGTTTCAGAGGTCCTGGTACCCCAGACATTAAATTCAAGAAGAAGTGGTAACTAGTCCGTTTCCATAACAATGATGAGCAGACGTTTCAAAATATTTTGCGATCACATATCATTTTTTCTCACCGAACGGCAAATATATATTCATCATTGCTTCAAAAAGAAAAACAAGTACTCACCTTGTTCTCGGTTTTCACCTTCTTCGCCGGAGGCGGCGTGTAACTCCTATCGTCCGTATTCGGCATGGACGCGGAAAGCTGCTGCGCTTGCGCAACAGCCCCGCTCCCACTTCCCGACGCAGCCGCCACCTTTGCCTGCTCTGGCTTGGCGGCCGAGCCTTGCGCCGTCGCCGCGGCCGGGCTAGGCGGCGGACCCGAAGGAGACGGTCCCGAAACAGATCCCTGCGGCGGCCCGGGCCCCGTGCTGCGCGGCGGTCCCGCTTGAGGCGCGCTCACGCGCATCATACCGTTCATTTCCGCACTGGGAGTCTGCGCGACGAGTTTTACCGACGAAGACGTCGACGACGACGTAACGGAAGAGTTCGAACCGGAAGAAGAGGAGGAGGCGTGCTTCTCGCGCGCTTTGTCTCTGCGGTGCCCGCTGGAGCCGCGCTTACCGTTCCCGGAGCCAAGGGGGCTAGTGGTGGTCGCCGTTGGGGGGACTACGGCACCAAGGTGTTTTGGCGTGTTCTGCGGAGGCAGCTTGGGGTCGGTTTGGTCGGCTACGCCGCCGTTCAGCTCGTTGGACTTGACGATCTCGTGCTTGGCCTCGGAGGTCTTGGTACCTGGTTTCGTCCGCTTGATCTTCATCTTAAGGCCCTTGTCAGCGACGGCGGAGTGCTCGATATGCATTTTGGCCGTGGCCTGAGCTTTGGAGGCCTGCGGGCCGCCATTAGCCGCCATGCCCACGTCGGTCGTTTTCTCTATGTCTGCATCCAAATCGATGATGAGGTCGCCAATGCCTATGTCCCACTCGTTGTCATCGTACTCGAAGTTGGAAGGTTGCTGCTGCTGACCTGTCGTCGTAACGGTCTGGTTGTTGATGCTCGTCTGTTGGTGGTGGTGGTGATCTGATGGCTTCGCCGTGGCGTTCAAGCTCCTGCTGGAGTCCGCCACCCTCGGTCGGTGGTGGCCCGCTTCTTGCGAGCTGGATCTCATTGGGGTCGCCATGCCGGGCTAGTCCGGGCCCCGCCGCCGAGTCCCTGCCCCGCGGCGCCCGATAACTCCTCACGCTGCATTTTATCCCTGCGAACAAAAGAAATGTCGAATCAGCCGGGAAAAACATCAAATAAATCATGAGAACATAATTTACGAAAATTGTTCGTTATTCAAAGAATGCGAGCTTTGATAGCCGGAGGGATTGTTGGCTGTGGCCTGCAGGTTTTTAATATCTAACGTTCTGTCTATAACTGCGATCGACATTATCGAAAGAGATGAAATACAGTGCTCAGTAGTCCCAGGTTGTCTGTGACGAAAACTAAAACACTGCACCCGTTATCTCATCGCCCATGATAATGTATAGACGAAATGTTGGGCACAAAAATCTATATTACATGACAATTAAGCACAACAAGCAGCTTATGTGTTTTTAAAGTCAATCGGTAACATTAATGGTGGAACATTCGATGATAATCTCCTTTCAATTTCCTTTACATTACTCAATAATATTAGTAATCCACAATAATGGACGGTGCCAGCGGAATTATTGGCCCTAACGTCAAAATGTCGTGTTCTATTAAATTAACCTTTCTGGAAATGAATTATACCTTGGTACTTATAGCCAATTATAATTTTTCTGGAGTACTGAGATTTCGGAGAAAACCAAGAAACTTCTCAGAATACTTCTCGTTTGGCAGATAAATACGTAACTAATGTTATGATATTGGTTAGGTATGATTCGGAAGAAAATAGCCTCCATTTGAAGCTATCTTCAAAGAATTGAGCACTACCGTTTATGTTATGACACATCCAAACTCTCTCTATAATTAATATTCAGATTATGATCTCTCAACATTATTCCCAAGCATTCAAGTTGGTGTTGTTCATTTCAAGGATTCAGCGTAACCGCCAGTGTTAAAAATAACATCGCCCCCTTAAACTAACGGCCCTACTGAATAGTTCTCCCAGAACTGATCCTTGTGGAATATCAAGCCTCTTCATCAAAGCATGATTCCACTTTAAAATCGGCGAGTGCCATAGACATACTCATTCTGTTTTTGCCATATCATTCTGATAAAACGGCATCCAATTGTCATTGGTATGTGCAGAGCTGAATCGAATACAGGCTTTTCGTCGGCTGCAACTGGGTTTCATGTACGAGTACGTAACTTGATTACCAGTTAGCGTAATGCGCTCGAATAATGTTTCAGAGTGCCGCAAACTAGGATAGCATGACGTGAATTTGTATTACATGCAATACGGCTCACACGATGGAAGGGGTGGATAACTTTGAAACAACAACAACAGAAAACCAAACTAAAATTTATAAAACAGGGAAATAATCAACGAAGCAACTTTATATTTTACATTCTATTTCAAACGAACGGAACACGTCACATACAGCAGTGGGAAGATGTTTTCAGCTCCGTGAATGCATAAAAAATAACCAATACCTGGACCGGAAAGCTGCGGTCTAGTCGCTTGTGAAAAGGTAGTATAGTCGAAGTAAACGATATTGTGAAAATTTAAAGTTGGAGGCACACTCAAAGGCCAAAAAACAATACATAGGAATACACCGGCAGCGAACTAGTCCACGTGGACTGTAGACTTGACGGTTCGTTTTGGATACTTAATTTTTAATAACCGAGTTTTATGAATGGCTAAAGAGTCATAAAATTAAATTTGAAGTCATGTTACGGTGAAGAATAGAAATCGGGGAATGCGGCCTCGGTTATCGCCGTCGTATTCAGTTCAGGAACTGATGGCGATTTATGTGTTAAAATTTGATATTAGTGCAGATATAATTACTTAAAATTATTGTTACCTGTTTAAAATGTGGCGTCCTTGGACAAGTACTGACAGTAATAACGAGTGTGATAACAACGCAGACTTTTTCCTGTGTAGTGATTCCAATAGCGATGGTGAACAATGCGAAAAAGAATAAGACACGAATGAGAATCGGATGCATTAGAATATTGAAACACAGAGAGTATGTTTCAATGTATGTATATAAGAATCTACATCTCAAGTTTGGTTTCGAGGAAAACAAACTATTACAAACAACATCATATTTGACCGAAATGTTTTTCTCAACTGTACGTAAAATAGTCAAAAACAAATCTGAACGCAAAACGCTATGCGATACAGGATTACCAAAACCTTTGAAATCATTGAAAACAGCAATATACGACTGTAACAACAGCAATGAGATTCTACAACTGAAATCATAAGGAAGAAACTGAATCCTACCAGGCATGATGTGAGCTGCTGCTACTCTTCAGAATTGGATAAAGAAACTAGGATTTAGATTTAAAATAATAAACAAACGTCAAGCAGTTATGGGAAGCAGAATAATACTGGAATTTAGAAACAAATACGTAGAAGAAATAACTAAATATAGACAAGAACAACGGCAAATTTTCTATTTGGACGCAACTTGGTTTGTCACTCACGACACAACTACGAAAGGGTGGATTGATGGTTCGAGAATGTGTACGCCTAACATGCCTGCAAAGAAAGGATAATTGTGCTTTGCGGAGAAAGTAAAGGATGAGTTGGATGTGAATAGTGTAATAGTTCTTGACAACGCTTCTTATCATTCGCGACAGATCATCAAAGTATCGAATAAAAATTCGAGGAAAGATGAAATACAAAGTTTTTTAATGCAAACCAACTACTTGAAGTTTGACAAAAATATTTGAAAAAAAGTGTGGAAAAAGTATGGACCCACCATAATTTTTTTAAATTTGATAAGAAGGTAATAGAGGTAATTAAAGAAGTATCTAATATTACCGAAGAAGACTGGCAGAAAAGGATTAAAAAAGTTATTTTAGTTGAAAAAGAGTATATGGAGATTGGACACTTCCATATTATTGAAAGTAGTTATCTCCCTAACTATATTATTGAAGGGGAGCTGTTCGAAGGTAGATTGCACTATATCGTTTACTTGAACTATATCATTAAACGTTTTGTGTCCACCTATATTAGGAATTTTCAGCGTTGATATACAGGGACATGTACTTTGATATACAGACATAAGCACGTTATAATATTCCTTACGCAGCGTACGCAGTACAGCGTACAGCGTACGCAGCGCCCTCTAAATAGAGGGCGCTGCATACGCTGTCATTATTTATATCAAATTTGACAGTAAACTTTTGGTACTTTTCATGAAAAAACTTAATTTCCACACCTTTTCAAAGTAAAAAAGGTACACTTCCTCAACAACACTAGAGCTGATCATTTTCGAGATATTTACAATTTATACAATTTTGCATACTACTTAGCTCCTAGGGCGCTAAGTGAGTTTGCTGAGAACATTACAAAAACTCAAGTATGTGGTGTATATCGTCAAAATAAACAACTTTTTCCTATGAAATGTTTATCGAAAAATCATTCATTTTCGACTTAAATGGTATTACTTACTACCTTAAATTCCTGACAGTGAATATGTAAACTAATTTATTCACATAAAAATCTGCCTTTGTTTCGAAAAAAAAAACAGAGTAAGGTGTAAAATTATGTTTGCTAATAATGAAAAATTGTATGACAAGTTTCTACGGTCGATAAGCTCATATAGATAATTAATTTTTGTTACTTTCCGATAATATCCAAAGGTACCTTTTAAAAAATTGTTTTCACCCCCGGTTCCTTCCATATACAGGGTGTCAAATTTAAAAACTTCCCACCCTTAATATCTCCCTCCATTAAGCAATATAGGAATCGAAAAGACAGTTCAATTTTATTGTCCAAGGGGACACTTTCAAAGACTATTTATAGTATGGTTCAACCACCTAGGAGGGTTGATGTTACTCTTAGAATTTTAAATAGGAAGGGAGATCGAGTGGACATTGATTGGCGTTCAATTCCGCTTCCAATGGTACCCACACTTATTATTTTTTCATGAGCATTTTCGGAAAAATAGAGGATAACAAATAGTCCTGGGTGTCTGGGTGTCCTTGACAATAAAATTGACCTATTTCGATTTCTCATATTGTTTGCTGGAAGGAAGATATTACGAGTTGGAAGCTTTTAAATTGACACCCTGTGAAACTCTCCGCTTTAACTATTCACTGAGCCTCATAAGTTCCTAAGTAAAAATAAGCAATCATTTACTTCACCGTACATTCGTATCAAGCTAGCTGTACAAGCAAAAACACCGTCGTCTACCCATCCGGCAAATTAACTCATTACTATTAGAGCCCAAAGGCGCGCATTCTCAACGAACTGATTATAATCCCGATCTATCGATGAAAGACAGAAAGTTTTTTCTTTCATCGACGCGAAGACAAATTACGAAACTGCGAATGAGAAATACTTTATTACCATCGTCCGTCGCCTACTTTCATACAATCGTTAATTATTTATGCAACTTCAATATATTTCAAGATCACATCCTCTGCACTTTCAACGGTTCCGGTTTGCTGTTAGCAATTAATGAAAGGAATTGATGGACGTCATCAAAAAAAGGAAAGAATGCTTCCAACTATTTGAATAACTTAAAAATTACTGGGGGCAGGACAATTATTTTTCTTATCCGATGAATTTTCTAATGATTGGACAATTGAAAAATACATTTCGTTATCTTCCTAACCTTATAGAGGAAATAATGTGAATATTCACGACCGCAGATATTGTGTGAAAGCTATTTTCTGTTTTTTTTTTTGTCCGAAGTCTCCAGGTAGTCCGTAGTCATGCCTGACGTTTCGTCTATGTGGTAACGGTCGCAGTGGCCGAGTTGGTGCTAAAGTGGTTGTTCCCATCATTCTGACCGCATTTACTATGTAACTAGTATTTTATTCTTGTTTCATATTATTACTAGCGAAACGCCCCGCTCCGCACGGGTGCAATGCTGATACTAAATATAATTTAACCCCCTGGACATTTAAGGGCATGAAGAAACAGTGATGAAAATATAATTTTGTTTTATGGACACGCCTTTTTTCTCCGCGGCTAGCGCCCCGGCTGGAATATTTAAATATTATTTCTTATTGCACATCTACAACATAAAACTAACCTACATACAAAATTTCAGCCTTCGAAAATATAGCGGTACGGAGAAATAGCGATGAAAAGGTAATTTTCATATGTTAACGTGCCCCTTATATTCCCAGTGGGGGCGCCCCAAATTTAAAAATCCTTTCTTCTTGCATATCTACAACATATAACGAATCTCAGCCTCAGAAAAAATAGCAGTATGGGGATTTGATGATTTGAAATCCCTGAGACACCTAAAAGAGAAGAATTAAAAATTAATAGTTGAAAATAAAAATTAAATTAAGCAAAAAAAATCATCAATCGATTAGACCTATCATCAGCTCCAGAGATTCGGCAACTCAAAACTTGTCTAGATTTTTACTTCCCATAATACTACCATCCATCACAAGGAAAAATATCGTTTTTTTCAAGGCACTTTGTCGAACTACTAGGGTCAATTATAGTCACATAGGAATATCAACTAATTAGTTTCGATGTGGAAAGCCTTTACATCAACGTTCCGGTCGAAGAAGCACTCCAAATCATACAGAGAAAGCTATCGGAAGACGGGGACCTGAAAGAGAGAACGAATTTACCTATAGGAGTAATTATGAAATTACTAGGATGCTGTGTACGAAACTGTTATTTCCAACTTAAGCACGAATTCTTTACACACGATGAGGGACTGCCAATGGGATCGTCACTTTCACCAGTCATAGCCAACATACATATGGAGTGGTTTGGAACTCTGGCCATGGGAGAAGCCCACAAGAAACCTCGAGTCTGGTTGAGATATGTTGACGACACCTTCATTCTTGACGTTTTGGTGAAGAGAACGGACACTAAGTGGGAAACATCTGTATACCGAAAACCCACTTACACGAGACAGTATCTGAATTACGAATCCAACCACCAACAATCAACTAAAAGAGGAATCATCAAGACTCTATTAGACTGTGCTTTCGGTCTCTGTAATACGAAGGAAGGTCTCGAGAAGGAACTAGACATCATTAAAGATGATCTTCAACGAAATGGTTACTCCAAAGCGATGGTAGAAAAGACTTCGGCTAAAAGACAGCAGGAGCCTCGCAAGGAAGAGAACTCGTCACAACCAGTGCTTGCACTCCCCTATATCACAGGATTATCGGAGAGGATAAGAAGAATTGATTCCAAGTACAACATTAGAACCTGCTTCAGATCCGGTAACACTATCGGTAGCAGCCTCACGAAAACCAGGCCACCAAACGGGGACTGCGATTCCAAGAATTGCATTTACCGGATACCCTGTGAGTGCGGAAAATCC
>WOGP01004555.1:0-13905 GCA_015342065.1 Leptinotarsa undecemlineata
GAGTTTACATTACAACACATAACGTTAATTGGTGACAACAACATCAAGTTCGCTCAAAAGTATTATTGTGCCTAGATGCTAGTCTTGGAACAAAAATTTTTATTTGGCCATTCAATAACATATATAAAAATAAAACAGATGCCTGATTTCTTCGTTTCTTTATTTCTTCGAATTCGAATTCCTAATCAGAGTAATAGAAATTTATTGAGGGAAAAGTTACAATGATTCTGAAACTTTCAGAATTTTCTGAATTACAGGTGTATATTGGTTGTTAATGGGATTCTATATCATGGATTCATATTTTAGTTCTGGCCTTATCAAACTGAAGTACAGGGAGGTTAGCGTTTATATATTATGAAAATTCTTACAGTTCCTCATGATGAAACCGTAAGTACGTTAGGCTGAGTTTTCAATTTGATTAATGTGGTAGTTGTAAGTCAGATGATGATCAAAATAGAGTCCTATATCCTGGATATTACCTATTTTCTCCAATATAATATTATCAATGTGGCAGGGAAATTGTAATGTTTTGAAATTTTGACTGAATGCCATAGCTTTTCATTTGAATATATTCAAATGGAGTCGACTCTTCAGATACCAATCTTGAATAAACAAAACAATTATTATGACAAAGATATTTTTGTTGGCAGTGGTCTGCTGATTCTTATACTTATTGTTTCATCTACTACTGCGGTAGACCTTATCAAGGGTGATGACGTAGCGGAAAAAGTGTTCTCATTATCCTCAAAGTAGATACAAAGCCTTCAATACTAACTCTTTGAAAGAAGGAAGTGAGTAATTCCCCAACTAAGAAGGAAAAATATTAATTTCTCAAAGAAAAAGCGTCCTGGAAGTATATATTTCCTAGACGGTTGCCGAAAAAATATTAATTATTGTTGAATCCATTCCCAGAAGATATCCATGCAGTTCTTTGTTTTCGTTGCCCATCCTGTATTTATAAGGGAAAAACAATATGGTTTACTGGTTGCAGTATTCACGATTGAAGATGGATTTAGTCCAACCACATTTAATATAAATATACCAAAGATTTTCGAAAATTAACTGAACGTGGTAATATTTCCATACATAAAATGGTATCTCCAAAAAAATTTACTCAATCATGTCCAGATTACCATGTAATTTTGGAGATATGAATATATTCATCAGTGAATAATTACGAAACGTGTGTAACATTTCCGAGTATATTGATGCCTAATTACGTGAAAGTATCTGAATGAAGTTGATTAAATAGGTGAAGGTAAATTATATCTCACAAAATTACTATTTACTACATCAGTTTTTAATTGACAATGAATTGATTGCATCTGTTTATTGACAGAATAATAGCTATACAAGGTTCTGACAAAAATGTTAATGGTTGTTACGATCAACACGTAATGAATGATATACTGCATGTAGTTTCAAGAAAAATCACATCGATTGCCGAGTGATATGACAAACAAAACGAAGTTTTTATTTTGATTTTCATCTCAAACAACATTCGGTACACTTGAATTTATAGGTTTTGGAGAAACTCATCTATTTCGAAATCCAATCAGCCACCATCACTCTGTTGGAGCTGAAAACGTTTTTGAAAAATGTCTTCCCCTAAAATCACAAATATTACCTACTGAAACTTATAGGATACTTATCAGAGGTCACATCTCAAGTTGATCCTATTGTATATATAGTTATCATTACGATTAATTTCAATCCCTCACACCAAAGTGAAAATAATCACGAACCAAACTTCCAGATTGGCATAAACATTTACGCAGATTTTTGGAGTTCCTCAACACTTCAGTTGTAAGCATGACATCCTCTAATAAAGAAGAGTCCTTTCTGGTATTCGTTTCATTAGACGGAAAGGAAAATATTACATACTATTTTCCCAGCAAAATAATGGAACATATTTCTTTGAGAGGCCGTTCTGTTTCTAATTATTTTGAAAATCACAGGTAACAAATATTGATATTTACAATAATTTCAGTAAAAAGAGGTGGATGCATGAAGTCAATTCGGAAAGACGTCAATATGGTGAATTTCACACCTTAATGTCATAGCATCATCTATTTGAGGATGCCTTCTGGAACTTTCAAGGAGCTTTTGGATATCTCCATATAAAAAAGTGTAGGAATTATAGTGAAACGATAACCCCTGTAAACTGACTACAAATAATATTTTGCTCAAATCAACAATTCCCTTCATTTTTTGAAAGTTTATCAATCACACACAAATATAGTAAATATAACAACTCATAGTTTAATGTACATGTACCACACCTTTTATATTATAGATGGAGCATAGAGGGCTATCACACAATGTGTAAAAGCCAAATAGAATAAACTCATTATTTCGGTTGCGGTACATATTTTAACAGAATCCCAAAACACGTCAAATTTAAATTATAACTTGACATACTTCAACGGAAAATCCTACCCCAACCTTCAACCTCCATCCATTTAAAAGGTATCTCCATGTTGTATTCAAAAATATTATGGCTTTCAAGTTTCTTGAAACAATTAAGCTAAAATAAATAAAAATCATGTAATTACCAAAATTCGATAAGATACACTCAAAACGTATTGCAATATACTGAAAACATATTTCAAGTTGAGGTATTGAATAAGTAAGAAAGTAAGCAAAAGCAATGTAGATGGTATCCTTGAAAAAATTGTAAATAATTTCCGTGGCACGCCTTATCAACTTGTTTGATATGTTACAATATTAGTTGTCAGTATTTCAATTTAAGTTTAAAGTTCGTTAACTTCAAGTCTAACAAATGGTTGGATTAACGGAAATTCATAAAATAACAGTTTTTAAAATGATTGGTTACGGAGATAAATCCCGAACACAACAGGAAGTCCTATTTCATGAGAAATGATCTAATTTACCGCCCATATCTCAAGGAACCATAAGCAAAATAGGAAAGCAGTTTCGCTAGCTTGGTCATGTGAGGCAGATGAAAAAAGTATCTGCCAATGCAATAAGTGATGAACTCAAATTAGATGTGATGTTTGAGTTTGAGGAAAACCCTCATACATCGAGTAGACAGGAATCCACTACATTCAATGTTAAAGATCTGTTTAAAAAAAATATGATACATCGATAGGAAATAAAATGTATCCCTACATAAATGATATCTACTCAGGATGTCATGGAAAATGATTTTGATAGGAATAACTTATTTTTGTGAGCAAATGATTGACATATTTATTTGAAATTCCTGACAAATATTGAAAAGATTAACCGGAATAACAAAGCATGTTTGGACTCATCAACATAATATAAAGTGGGCTCAAGCTGAAATCATTCACAAAGAGGAACACTGGGTTAGGAGAAAATTCAAAGAAGCCGCGTGTATGTTGCCTAACAACGCAGTTAGTCAAGCTAGCGTAAAGATACGTAACATATGGAAAACTCAAATTAAACGAAAAATGACCCACTTCCGCCAAACCGTCATCTCTCGCTAAAACCAGTAAAGCGGAGAGAGAGAAGAGGGGATAGGTGAAAGCACTCGAATGGCCTATAAATAGTTGTATCTCGGCGGAATAAGTTCACTTATCACCCGAAGACGATTGTGGATACTAACAATCGAAATGTCGTGACATAACTTGGTTTGGAATCTTTTAATTTTCATTTTTCATTTTTTGTGAATAATAATTTTCAATTTTCAGCTTTTATTAATATTTCAATTTTTATTTTTTAATTTTTTTTGGTTGTTGTTTAGTTTTATGTTATTTATTTGTAATTTCAGTTTTTTTGTTCAAATAAAATTGTTATTTTCGATTAATCTTTTCAATATTTTTCAGGAATTTCAAATCAATTTATATTATATTAGACAATGGAAGTCCGAACTGATGAAATAGTCACGAAACATTGTCAACTACCTTCAAACAAAAATGATTGACATGTTGGATAACAGTATCATCCAATTAGAAGACGTTATATTTTCTGATGAGTGTAATTTATTTCTTAACGGTCACGCTAATCTGCAAAATTACCGCTACTTGTCAATGGAAAATTATTACTGGATGAGAGAAAAACACACGCAACACCCTCTAAAGGTTAATTTTTGGGCAGTGATTGTAGAAAACCATATTATTGGTTCCTTTTTCATTGAGGGCAACTTGAATGGCGATAATTATTTGGCACTACTTCAAAATTCCAAGTTTAACAAATTTATATCCTGATCCAGGAAACCCTCAAGTTCCAGTAAATATGATATGGTTTCAGCAGGATGGAACACCACTACATTACCAACTTAATGTCCGGCAATACCTCGATACAACATTTCCCATTCGGTGGATAGGGAGGCGAGGATCGATTGAATGGCCACCGCGATCACCTGATATTTCATCATTAGATTTCACTTTATGGGGATATGTAAAGAGCAATGTACACAAAACTAAACCTTCAGATTTGAATGACTTTAAAGAACGAATAACGCTTGCGATTAGGTCGGTCACGTCTGATATGTTAAAACACATTTTAGATTGTTTCGGGGTATTTTGAAGTGTTGTGAAATGCTTTCGAATACTCTCAAATGTTCTACGATATTCAAAACCGTTCTGGAGAACTAAATTTCCAGATCTTATATCATCAAAAGCACCCTTGTCTGATACCAAGCTGGTTAAAATATTACGGTAACTAATTTACAATTTTTATGGGGTAGTACTAGTGACAGATAACAGCGAAAATTCATTAGAAAATTACTATTGGAAAACCTGAAGTAGGGACAGATTGTGCAAACATTTTTGAACATCAGTTGGTCATAGCTATATGGTCTTATTTTCTTTCAATGATGAGAGACACTCAAAAGTTGTAAGTAAATACATTTCAACTTACTGAAGTGTTTGAACAGTATAAAGTATATAGACAACACGAGTTGTCATGTAGGCTGACGAAAACAATCGATAATAATGACTTCTACTTGACACATTTATTTTCAAATATCTTTAATGAAACTGATGAGTGATTTGGGTCATGAAAGTGTTGTATATAATGCACTGTGAAACGACTATAAATGCACTCAAAAATTTGAGTATGAATTAGTTTACTTACATACAATATAAACATATTCAAACAATAGAATGAACATACAGAGAATCCATGGAAAATATACCGGAACTGGAAAGAACCATTCGCAAAAGTTTGAAAACATACAGGGTTTATTTGTGAGGGGAAAACGCTTTAACTTAAGTAGGGTAACGGAGGTGAAATATTCTGGCATTGTCCTTGGAAAAAGTTTTACACAAAGCCAGACTGTCCCTATGGATATGTCGAAGAATATGTGGTAAAACTTGGGGTTGAGGTCCCAAACAAATCCATTGGAGTTGAGTGATTATTGTCAGACTAATAATCACTTATTGTGCAGTTGCCTGGTGGCCGAAGGCTTTACAGAAAACGGCCCTGGTGGAGCTCTCCAGCTTACAGATACAGGCTTGTATGGCCATGAGTACCACACTATCAGCGGCCATGGAGATCCTTCTAGATCTACCTCCTCTCCACATTTTTCTTGAGAGAGAGGCTAGATGGACTGCATATAGATGTGTGCACATTGCCAATTGCATAAATCAATTTAATGCAAAGTGCGACACACTGTTAGTTGACACTGTAAGTCAGAGCATTCTAGAAATGACCTCTGACTTCATGCCTCCAACTGTCAAGTACGAACTGCCGTATAGAATACTGTTCTCGAGGAGAGAGGACTGGAGTCTCCAGAAGAAGAAAACACATCAAGAGCAAATAGTCGTTGGTTCACAGATGGATCCAAAACACCTACCGGTTCTGGTGCGGGTGTTTTCAGTCGCAGACAAAGGACAGAGATATCAACGTGCCTAGGAACCTATGCGACTGTATTTCAAGCGGAAATTTACGATATTAAATTGTGTGCGGAGAGATTTGAAGAATCCAATCTCATACACAAGTCAATAAAAATATTCTCGGACAGTAAAGTGGTGTTGGAAGCTCTTGGCTTCTACTAAGCAACGTCTAAATTAATAGCAAATTGACAAAAACCACTCTCCTCGATAGGAAGACATAACCGATTGTATCTTGTCTGGATTCCTGGCCATTCTGGCCTGGAGGGCAATGAGGGTGTTGACTCCCTTGCAAAGGAGTATGCTACAAGCAGCTTCTTCGGACTAGAACCTGCCATTGGCATTGCTTTAGGCTTTGCCAAACAAAGATTGAATTTCTGGATGACAAGAAGATTTATGGACTTTCGACAAACTTCCAGAATTGACTCACTCCAAGGCGTTTATTCACCCTTCGAAGCTTGATACCAAACAGTTGTTAGACTACAGTAGGGATGAACTAGGATGTCATCCACCAATATTAATAGTGTATTTATTCCACACAACCGGTTTATTTGTTGTAACGCTGATGTATTTTTAGTTGTGAATAATATTTAAATTATTTTTTTCTGATTGATTCGGCCGTTATTTGATGAAGATTCACAGTAATTTCAAAAAGAACACCTCACGATTTATCTCTACAAACTTTATTTGAAAAATATATCAAAACATATTTCGCTAGCACAGTAGCTTCGTCAAGTGATTTAAAAAACATGTGATACATTTTTCAAATAAACGTTGTGGAGATCAATCGTGAGGTGTAGTTTTTGAAAAAAAAATATTTTGTCGTTATCATATTGAAGTGTGTTTTCATGTGTATTGTGGTCGGAATTCATTCAGAACAAATACTTAGATCCATAGTTTTGATACCAGAAATTGAAATGATTTGCATGTACCATTACATAAATATATTTTGTTTAAATCTCCCACCGTATTCTGACAAAGAATTTTCAATGAACTCCTTTTGAATATAAAATATGCTCAACATAAATTGGCTTCAAGAAATTATTGAACGAATATTTATTGTCCCATGGCTTTCATTCAGTGGATGATTTCATGAAAGCGAATGTTTGAATCTTTTTAATTATTATCTCATATTGACCATTTCGTTATATAATTTAGGTTGTTTTTGGAAAAGGTTGTTATTGGAAAAAAATATTATTATTAACATAATTCATATTATCGATATTATTACTATTACTTCATTTGGTGAGTGATCTTACAGGTTGGGTGGCAAGAATGAGACTGCCAAACGCTGAAAAACACCTAGTTCGATCCACGGTGAGACAGGACATGATCTTCTACCAGAGTCTCCATTTTCTAGTGAAAAATAATGCCTTCCGAACTTGGTACATTTTCCTTAATCTGGTGTGGGTCTGATCGGCGGTCGGTCTGCGAATACCTCCCTCAGGTAGGTGAGTAACAAAAATATGTGGCTTACGACGTAGATCTTGTTACAAATTTCAGAAATACGCCCTTTCACGGTTACAAAGGAACTAAGTACACCCACTAGTCAGAAGAACTTCGTCCAATTTTCTCAAGTAACCTGTAGCCTTCCAGGCTGGAATACGCATATTTTGATGAATCCTCTACGACAGCTACAATGGCACACGGAAAAGATTCCAGTTGAATTATCAAAACTGAGGTTGTTCAAAGTGCTAGATTCCTACTTCAATAACCGATGACACTTTTCCATATAACGCCATCTGTACGACTGCTACGATATATTAGATTCAGCCATTAGGAGCGTAAACATCAGCTGGCTCTGTAGTTGTTTGTTTTCTCTCCCGATGCAGATTCTGCTCCTGCTGCTCAATAGTTTGGAACAAAGCAGATTCATACGGCATTCTTCTTCGGATACTAGTTGTGGTCGTTCAGTTGACATGACGTCTCTTCTATCCAGCTTTGGTTCTATTTATCTTTGGTTACTTCGTGGTCCATAAACTGTCCTACAAGTTATAACGTAAGGCAAAGTGAACAATTTCCATGACAAGGCTTTAATAGATGAGCTGGAGCTCAGTATTTCCAAGGATCCGTTAGTAACATTGAGTGGGATCAGATTCATACATACTCTCGCTACGAATACAAACATTTAGGAGAACTCTCACCTCCTCGAGTGATATCGCACCCGGCAGCAGTGAGATATCACCCTTTGCATCTTCTGCAAAGCGAAACTCCTACCGGAAACCCATTGCAAAACCTTCAATCTTCTGAGCTGACCTGTCATCCCCTCGGTGAATAGGGTTTTGTATGCTTTGTCATTCTTAAATAGAGAGGAAACGGTATTCCACTCTGATAAATGAAAATAATACAGAGAAATATTACAAATGTCTTTATCGCTGCTCACGTATCTAAAAGACAAAACAAGCTTTTCCAATAGTTTCAATTTGAAACATCTTGTTTGTCATATCAAACTTTACACAACATATGTCCAGAGAAAAATCAGACTCGCCAACTCAAGTGTACAAAGAAAGTCGCATGCAGTGGAACTAAATTACCATACAGATATCTGAATACGAGGAGCTGAAAGTCAAGAGACGAAATAATTATATGGCTGCGAGCGTTCTTCACGTCGATTGCGATTTTTAAGTCACTCTGTACAATTATCCTGAATTCAGTCCTTGTAAAGTCGGACCCCACATGCACAACAATTTTCCTGAGCCAGCAGAAACTGCTTAATCTTCCTGATAGTATCGCGAGACTGCGGTTTGTTCTTGTATCTAGACTCTTTAATGCTTTGGATAAATCGACCGTGTAGGCTTTAATTCAGTGTTGGATCGCATTCATCGAGAATTATTTCGTATCCGACAATCGTTAATGAAGTTGTTATCGAATACGGGATAATGAAAATAAATCGACAAATTATCAAGGAGATTTTCTCTTCACGTAGGTACAGAATGTTGAAATAAATAGGTAGGTTATTATGAAAAAATTGTGCAATGGGACATATATTTGGTGGAATGAGAAAGTTTTTTCTTTGTTATGAAATATGAGATAAATTGATGGATGTAGCCGTTACTACGTGGTAGGAAATCATAATAAAGGAAAGGGAATTGAAACTTTCTATGGTATTTACCATTTTATAGTTTAATGTATAAGTTTGAAAATGTCCTGAAAGGAAGAAACTGCAGTAACGTTAGTGGTAGAAAACATAGAAAGTTTCAAATCCGAAGTTTGTTTGAAAAAAGAAAACAAATTTATTGGAGTCTTTTTGAGAACGTTTATTTGATATATAGACATCACTTTATTTCCAACAGCTGTACACCCAATTACAAAAATTTTTAAAGAAAATTACTAAAGAAATAACAGTTAGATTCAACTGAGGGAATACAAACGAATTAGTCTCCATAATGTTGATATAAAACAATTGGAAATTATAACAAAAATTTATAAGTGAAAGGTTCTATGTAATATACAATCTTTGATAATGTTCAAGTAACACATATTACATACTAAATCAAAATTATAACATAT
This sequence comes from Leptinotarsa undecemlineata, assembly GCA_015342065.1. Taxonomy (NCBI): domain Eukaryota; kingdom Metazoa; phylum Arthropoda; class Insecta; order Coleoptera; family Chrysomelidae; genus Leptinotarsa; species Leptinotarsa undecemlineata. Next base: position 9,333 of record WOGP01004555.1, read on the forward strand.
TATATTTACTGGTCCTCTGTTTATCATTTGTTCTACTACTATGACAATAAAATATTTTCTCGTATCTGGAGCTATACATGGAAATTGAGTTTTTGTAGGAGGGTAGCACATTATAGAGAAATGTGATTGTGACGAAAAGTATATGTGTATTCAATGATATAATATCAAATTGGTTAAAAGGGATAGAATAATCAACTCAACTCTGGTGGTTAGTACACACAAGAATTTCCGGAACTTTCTTTGAACAGCTCCATTTTCAAGTTTGGACCTCACATAAGCATAGGATAGCGTGATTTATTTCTTTAATATCTCCGAATTCTCTAGTGTTCCTCATTATGAAGCCCAACATTCGACTAGTGGATGAAACAGTTTGGTCTATATGTGATACAATAGTGAATTTGTGATCAAAATCAATGGCAAAGTCTTTCATTTCTTCATTTCAACTGATGAAACTGGTATCAATTTCATAATTAAATTCTATTAGACTTTCCCCTCTAGAAAAAGACAATACATGACATTTAGCAATGTTAGATTTGAACGATTATTGGAACACAAATCAATTATCTAATCTAATTCATACTGTCTAAGTAGTCTCCATATTCACTTCGAATATTTAATGGCCATCGGCGTAAATCAGTTTTGAATTAATTATTATTCCAGTTGAGTCATTAATGAAAATTGAGAATAAAAGAGGTCATGAATTCGAGCCGTGGGGCACTCCGGAACTGGAAGTATATAAAGCAGATTTAAAACCTTCATACTCTACATACTGTTTTCTATCAACTAGGTAATTCGATATGCTGGAATACCAAATTCTGATAGATGAAGAAATCGATTTGTTCAAAAGCTTTTTGCATGTCTGTATAAATGACGTCGACCTGCAATTTCCTATCCAAAGCTTCAGAGACACATTCTGAAAGACATGAAAAATTGTTTATACACAACTTGTTTTCTACAAACCTATGCTGATAATCTGATATGCTATGCTATGCTGATAATTATTGGAGTATTATATCCCCACTCCCTACTAATATCATAAATGCTAATATAAGTTTGTTTGTTACGGTTTCACGCGGAAACTACTCAACCGATCATCACGAAATTGTGTACACATGTTCTTGGAGGTATTAAAACTAACATTGGATACTTTTTATTGAGAAAACATATTGTTTAGGTTAGGTGAATGCCGCCCCATACAAGTTGTTGATTCGAAATTCTACCTTATTATATTCCTTTCATGATATGGTGATAAAAATAGGAAAAATACTCAATTTTGTTTTCATGGGAAATTTTTCTGATTCAACTGCTTAAGAGAAGTAGATGTTACCCTTAGAAGAGGAAAGAGACGCTAGATGGACTGCATATAGACTTGTGCACATTGCCAGTGGCATAATTCAATTTAATGCAGAGTGCAACAGACTGTTGGTTGACACTGGAAGTCACAGCATTCTGGAAATAACCTCTCACTTTATGCCTTCAACTGTCAACTACAAACTGCCTTATAAAGTACTGTTCTCGAGTAAAGAAAACTGGATCCTCCGGGAGAAGAAAATATTAAGAGCAGGTAGTTGTTGGTTCACATATGGATCAAACCTATCTTCCGGTTATGGTGACAGTGTTTTCAGTCGCAGACCCAGGACAGAAATATCAACCTGCCTAGAAACCTATGTGTGTGTATTTCAAGCGGAAATTTACGCTACTGAATTGTGTGTGGAGAGACTGGAAGAATCCAACCTCATAGACAAGTCAATAAAAATATTCCCGGACTGTCAAGCGGCGTTGGAAGCTCTTGGCTCCTACCAAGCAACGTCTAAAATGATAGCGAATTGCTAAAAACGACTCTTTTCGATAGGAAGACTTAACAGATTGTCTCTGGTCTTGATTACTGGCCATACTGGCCTGGAAGGCAATGAGGTTGCTGACTCCCTTACGAAGGAGGGTGCTGCAAGCAGCTTCATCAGATCAGAACTTCACATTGGCATCGCTTTAGGTTTTGCCAAACAAAGATTGAACACCTGGATGTCAAAAAGATTTATAGACTTCTTGCAGAATCTTCCAAGACTGGCTCAGTTCAAGGCGTTTATTTACCCTTCGAAGCTTGATACCATACAGTTGTTGACTACAGTAGAGATGCAGAGACTCGGACTGTTAAAAGACAGTGTGTGTCGCCTCTGTTGGGAAAATGATGAAACAGCAGAGCACACACTTTGTGCCTGCCCCGCTGGTGGCCGAGTCAGGTTTTGAGAGATCGGCAGCAACTGGAATGTCGAATAGACCCACTCACTTTGGACCGAACTTAACCTAACCTTACCCACCCTTAGAATATCAATAGGATCAAGTAACATATTTGTTGGATGGCTTTTGAATACACTTTTCAAATGTACCGGGCTCATTACTCTTCGACCAGAATTTCCTGCAAATCACCCATGTGAAGTACATAATTAACAAGAACGGGGTCACATACTGTAGAATCAGCGAATTTCAGTTTGATGGCTTCTGCGCATTGAACATGTAGCAAAGAGCATGCCACTTTTCTATAGAAGGTAAAATAATCACCATTCACCTCCTGTGCTAATTGGTATTCTTATCTTGAGCTGGTTTCTTATTTACTTTTTTTTTAGGGCACGACATTATCTGGCAAAGTGCCCTCTTTTTCTGCAGGAGTCATGGAACGTCAGTTACATTTTAGGAAGCACGTCTCGATATAATGCCTTCTGTAATGATTGTTAAACGTCGATCTTTTTAGAACTCTGACCGGAGTAGCAAAACATGAAAATTCGTTTTGATTTTTTATTTATAATCACTTGTTTGAGGCACTTGCATCAATTAAATTTCTTTTTGAATAATGAACTGGTTAGTAGTGTGACACTTTTGTGTTCTGCAATGCGTTTCTTGAAATAACCTCTTCCCTGCCCTATATAGGTTGAATCAGAATTTTGCTATTGAATTATGCATCAGATTGAAATTCTAATGAGCAGCCAGTTTTGAACTTGTGAAATATTTTCAAGTCTCATTTCACTGTGAAATATATTTTGGTGTGTGTTTTCGATATTAAAAGCTGGAGTTACTGACAAATTACGTTCAAACGGATTTTTCTTTTTTTAATTGTTGTTCAATTTTTTATTGTTTTTTTCACTTGACATAATTTTGTCAAGTGCAACTGAATTGGATATTTGTTACCATTCAGCTACGAGTTGAACTGAAATAGTTTCAATTTATTTTTGACCTGTCTACAAGTGCATTCATGAGGCAGCATATGAAATTACTATTGAAAAATGTATATACGGAAATATTTATCTGAAATTAGACATACAGTAAAAAGCGGTATAATTTTAATTAGCAGATAAGCAGTACATGCGGCGAAAAGAATAATCGCCGATACACCATAGGAATATTATAATTCAAAACTGATTAGTTACTATTTTTCCGTCCTAATAAACCAGCAGCCGATGTGTGTCACCGAAATGATAATTACGGATATTCTTAACGACCTTTTCAAACTGCTTTTATGAATGAGCCAACAAGCATTTGCAATATAGTGATTACGTTGCGTAAAATGAACGAGAGGATTGAGTTGAAAGTCTTACGACGTCATTATATAAACATCACATCTATCACACTCCTATTAGGTTTGGTATTTATTTTTGAGTAACGCGTTCTCCTTTATTACCGTACTAACAAATTAGAAACGAGTATGGTACTACCGGACATTTATGTGTTTATTTATTATTGTAGTTTCAAGTGGCTCTCAACTGGCATTCAAGTTCATGAGATTTTTTTCAAAGAAATGAATGATAAGTAATAATTTTCATTATGGAAACATTTTATTTTTTTTCATGAACTACAACTCACGATTTGATCTCCACAAAGTTTATTTGAAAATTATATCACGACATGTTTCGCTAATAGAGTAGCTTCTTCAACAGTGATTTTCACAATATTTATATACCACAGGTAACAATAATTGGGACCATCAAATTACCTAATCTTCTGCAATTCTCATATACCTGCAAGATGATTTGAATATTTATTTATTTATTTTCATAGCTCATATGATGATCCTGGATTCGCTTCCTTAATGTTTTACCAGTTTGACCCACATAGGTATAACACAGGAAACATTCCACACTTTAATTTGTGAACTCCTGATTCTTGAATTTGGATGTTGTATCTTTATTATTTTTAACTAACTGTTGAAATCAAATCGTGAGTTGCAGTTCATGAAATTACTATGGATCTTCATCAAGCAAGGGCAGAATCAATCAGAAATTTTTTTTGTAATATTTAATATATACAATGTTATATACAATGATGGGATAATATGCATATACAGGGTGTCCCTGGACTTCCTCTTTTCCTCTCGGGAATGTATAGATGGGGTCAAAATATCACCAGTATTTCATATAACTTTTTTTCCTAAAATCCTTCGTTACCAAGTTACGGGCCCTCGAAGTTACAAAATGAAAAATGTTTTTCTGTGATAACTTTTCAAGTGAATATTCAAAATCATCCAAATTTTGGTAATTGACTAAACAAATGAATTCCGTCGATGAGCTTTCATGCAGGAGTCAGT
>WOGP01004556.1:0-13905 GCA_015342065.1 Leptinotarsa undecemlineata
AGAAACTGCAAAGAGTTCATATCATTTGAATGTATTCGTTCTGTTTACTATAGTTTGGTACGTAGTGAACTATAGTATTGAAGTTCTGTCCGGAATCCTAATCAGACAAAATACATTGATACTTTGGAAGGTGTTCAGAAGAAATTCCTCAAGTTTGCGTATTATAAGAAGCATGGGAACTATCCGGTTGAAAATCATGAATACACTTGCCTTCTGACTGAATTCAATTTTGTAACATTGAGAAAAAGACGAGAAATTTCAGATCTAATTTCCATCTATAAACTGGTCAATGGACCCATTGACTCACCAACTCTACTGTCCCAAATTATTTTAATGTACCTCGATATACGTCCAGATATACGCAGATGATGCGGAATATCACATTCCGCATCAATGTACTCAACTCTTAGCACCATTCCTATAGCCCGTTAACGTCTATGTGCCGAACTATCGATGAATACTATATAGATTTATTTTTTTCTATCATGAATCAATCTAGAAATAGTTTGTATAGATTAATTCCTAGCTGAATATCAAAATGTTCACGTATACTTACATTTATCTAGAAATATTCACCTGCTCTATTATTGTTAACTCCTCTTATTGGGCCTTAGCCTGTTGGATGTAGATAAATGAAATAATAAATAAAAAATAAGAGATACAAACAGCGAGGAAAAACCAGCAAATCGAAAAAGGTAAAACTTGTTTGAACGCATCAACATAACATCAAGTGGTCCCTAGCTGAGATCATCCACAGAAAGGTCCCCTGTTTCAAGAGGAAGTTCAAAGAAACTGCGTTTATGTTGTCCAACCACGCATTCAGCCAAGCTCCCTAGAAAGGACATGATGGACGATGACCTAGGAAGACAACTTATTGGGAGGATATATAATGGGTCACAGGTAGCCTAAGTGCTGTGGGCCTACACTCACCCTCCCTACTCTTCATATACAGATCCACACTGTACGTCATTACGTCACTTTCATGACTGAAAGTGAGGAGCCTTAGAATTTTTCAATTTCATTCTCCACTTCACGTAATGATTAAAACGCGATTCATAAGTTGTACTCAAATTTACGATTTTCCGTCGTAATCAAAAGACTGAAAGACATTTTAATATTGGTTCTTATTGATCCACCTTTTCATCAACATCAACTGCCCGGAATCTTCTATTTCCAATTGATATTCCCGACTGCACTGAAAGAAATCCATCAGAAACAAAAATGAATATTCTTTCCAACCTTCGAAAAGATATACTTGCTTCAATATTCTCAGAACGTGTCTGTACCTTTTCTCAAATCAAATTATCTTCAAGAAAATTATTTCCTCCTCTCGAGAGAAAAACTGCGGAAAAATTCGCCCGCAAAATGAAGTGCAAACACAAACATGAAATTGCAAACGAAAGCAAACGATTGATTGGTTTGCTTGTCGAGGGTCCGTCGAATTTGCCTTTCCGAGGATATTCCGGCGTTATTAAAATTAATCACACTTTCGGAGAACCATTCTAAATAAAGATGTCTTTTCCATTTCACCGGATTCTCCATTAACAAATAATAACGCGATGATTTTTTCTCGGGAGTTTTATTGAGGAGATTCGTGAAGTTTGCCAAAAGTCTTATTCGAGTGTATTCATGATAATGAAAGCAGAGTTATATTTGTTCCTGATGATTTGATGAAATAAGTTGAAACAAGTTCGATCAGCAGATTGTTTCAATTGTGAGAGAAGTCATAATGAAACTTAGTGTGTATGATGAGCGTATGTGAAAAATTATGTAGCTTCAAGAAGAGGTTCCAGCAATGCTCCTTTTCTTCGATCCTGCTGGATGGCAGTATAATGTGAGTTTCTTGTGATTTATTGTATTTTTGATTAACATTTTAGTGTGAGCGTATTCCTTATTCCTGAAGTATTTTCCCCTGTTTCGTTATAATAAATAAATACAAATATTGCTTTTAGAGCCTGAAATGCCCTTCCATCTGGTTGTCTTCTTTCGGAGAACTTTTCTTTGTAAATCCTAGATGCAAGGAGGCAGTTTTCGTCACTTTACCACAAAGCATAGTCCATTTGCACCTATCTTCCAATACATAATTAATAATGAAAATGATTCAGTCTACACACGAAAGAAACTTCAACACATGGCGTTATTGACAAATTCCGAGATTGATTTTTTGATGTCACTCATGGGTTTTCAAACCCAGATTTTTTTAAAATGAATTGGCGATACCGCAATGGGAATTCAAAAACCAAAATTTCTCATATTGCTAAAAAAATATTAAATCAAATAACATGTTCAAATAAAGGGTGTTCAATTCAAAAAAATATATCTTTGGTTGGTCACGCTTAGCTGAATCACCCAGTATGCGAGGAAATAATTTTAGAGGATAGTATTTATCTATATGACTGCGGAAAATAACTGAGCAAGTCGAAAAATTGTTTTTCCTGATAGCAATGGACCGAAGGAATCTTGTTTACTCACCCTGTACTTTTATTATATCCAATGCAGTTTTTAATATGCCTTTTAATCTGTATGTATGAGCAATTCGTTTCTTCTTTTCTTTTTATTGTTGATTTCAATTTATTATTAGTATATGATGGGGACATTTGTAATGCATATTTTCAGGACTTATCTGACGCATTCCTATGTGTATTTGTGTGAACTTGGAGAAGTAAAGAAATGTGAGGTTTTTGGAGAAAACAAACATCAGTTTCCTTTACCAAAAATTAAAAAAAAACAAAAAAAGCCACTTTGTCAATATTTGACAAAATAATAATTCATTGATGGGATTTTCGAATGCATTTTAGACACTATTCAAAAAACAATCTACAATGGAATATTTAACAGTCAACTGAACGTTTCTCAAATGATTCGAGAGTCTCAGAAATTATAATCTTTCAAATTTTCCACGGCATTTGTTTTGTCAATACAAAGTTTACCATTTGTTTCAGAAATCCAATGTTTGAAGAACGTAGAAATAGAAATCGAACCGACAATAGTGCAGAGAGGTGGTACTAGCACGTTAAGATGCAGTTATGATCTTCAAGGATCGCCTCTGTACACAGTAAAATGGTACCGAGGTACCTCCGAATTCTACAGGTACACTCCCAAGGAGCATCCGAGTACAAAAACTTTTACATTCAATGGAGTGAATGTTGATGTGAGTATAAAATATTTAAAAATGTTCAGTTTAGCGTCATCCAGACATAGACACAATAGCCTTTCAATATCCACAAGGCATCCGAAAGTATTTCAAACTGAGTTTGAATACTGTATAGAGGAGAGATAGTGAGATACAAGAAATTAATAATAATAATAATGATAATATTAATATTGTTTTTATTGTTTTCCAGCTGTAGTTACATACAAATATTTAAATAAATTACAGAAGGCGGCGTTTTGGTTTGTATAATTTTGTTACATAAATTAGCAGCATTTAATATTCGTCATTTAATATTTTGAAACATTCATCTCTTCCAAAGTATCTACACTGCCGGTTCTGGTAAATGCATGTCGAAATCAACTACTTTCCTGGCTAATATCACGCTGGACATTGAATTGAATCCGATAGATATTTGTGCAAGGTATCTCAAAGAGGTTAGTTTTGCAGATGTTTCGCGTTAAACCAGCAGCAAGACCATGCAGAAATCAGTCGAATAGATTACTTACAGAGCGGTTTCGAAGTATATAGTTCTCAACAATGCAGGAAAGATCTGACCCAAAGAGCAGTGTGTTTGGTCATCGATCAATTTCAAAGTGGTTCTACTGCATGTATGGTTTGGAGCAGTTGCAGAAAGTTATATTGATCCCACCAACAACTGATCACCATAAAGTGATCATGGTCTTTTTTTGTTGAGTTTTCGCCTGGGTGGCTCATGGATGTCCAACTGGTGTCCTCAGCTTCTCGTATTGGCGTAGACGGTCCCTTTCTTTTCAATCGTGACGATTCTATCTGAAAAAAGACCGTTTTGGTTGCGTGAGAACAAAGAAGACCTCGAAAGGTGACAATTTTTCTTGATCCACCATCCGACGCACCGTTTATGATGGGTCAATCTCAATCAGATTTCTCAAATTTTCGTTCTAGATTAATGTAGGTCGAAATGAGCACTGATAGCAGAAAAGCTCTATTAGCCTTGAACGGACAACGTGTTACCTCAGGGCTAGTACCAGGTGCCACCATGATTTAGACAAAGGTTCGGTAGATAATAACATCTTCCTGAGGTGGGTTAAAGAGCACAACAGGAGTAAAGGTAATCGCATCGCCGACTCTTTAGCAAAGGAAGCGGCTGGACTAAGAATTTTATGACCCAGTGGCACCTACGGCCTGATGACTTCGACAATTGCGGAACTAGCCAAACGCCACACCCATGCTCAATCTCTAAAGGGGTGGGATGAAATCAAAGGATGCAGTCTTGCCAGGATCACCCTGGGTGACCCTGGGAAGCTAGCGCCGAAGAAATATCTGGCGATAACCAGGAAAAATCCACGCTTAACAGTAGGATTTCTGAGTGGCTATTGTCTACTTTGGAAACACCTCAACAATATGGAGATACTGGGCACACCTCTATGCAGGATATGTGAACGGAAAGATGAAACTATAAGGCATTAGGCACCTATAAGAAAATGTGTGTTCGGCGAGTCTTGGCCTACACCTGCCGATATAAGGAAGATGTCTCCCAGAGACCTGTCCACCTTTCTGGAAAGAACAGGATGGACGATGACCTTCACTCACCCTTCCTACTCTACAGATACTGTAGGTGAACCACTTTGGGGCTCATCTCCGAAGCTAAGATCTCCGGAATGAAATTTCGAAAACCAACGTCGAACTGTGCGTTCATCAACAATATCATTACGAAATGACTGATTGAATTTTTGGGCTATTTCAGTAGCGCTTCGGTTCAATTTGAATACATAGAGAAAAATTGGTCAAAAATCGCTTAACGACATCATACAGTAATAAGCTGAAAAGAGGCAAAAAATTCAAATTTGAAAAAAAAACCGGAATCCATGAATAAACTTTAAGATTCTCTATTGATCAGTATATACGACGTTATATAGTAAATACTTTTTAAGATAGGAAAGTACAAAATGAAAGGTGTTGAAACGGACAAAACTTTTGTAATAACCTGATACATGCAATTTCTTAATATAGCTTGAGTAGAAAAGGGGATACAAGTGCTATTTACTTCATGTGAGATACCACTGCCGAACTCCGTCTCTATTGGTATTTTCAGAAAAAATTTCGTTTGATTCTGAAATCTTTCTTGAGTTGAAAACAAAGATGGACCCTCCTAAAATATCATTATTTTCTCAACTGGGAATAAACAGATTCAATAATGGCGAATTCTACAGTTCAGTTGATCGTCCATGAGATATTGAGAGTTTTTAAATTTCCATACTCTCCAACAGGTTAAGTTTTAAACCTTCTTTTTCGGAAATGTAGCGGTTGGAATTCATGGTTGAACTCATGCCCCTCTGTGATGAAATAGGTGGCATGTGTGGGTTTTTCTCTGTGTTCCCTTGTGCGAGCTTTGAACGTTCATCCAGTTTGACCTATATAAAACATTGGATATGACCCACATGATAATTCATACGTGTCTGAGTTGTCAGTTTTGAAAGCGATATTTACACCTTTGTTATGTAGAAAATTTTAAATATTTGTTAGGAGTTGGCTGAATAACTTTTTTGATATTATATAATGTATTAGATTGCTATCGTAATCATTGTTGACGACTATTTGTTTTATTATGTTCAGTTCTCTATTGAAATTCGTGTCTGACAAGGGGACATTATTCAGTCTGTGGATCATACTGTTGGATGCTGCTACTTTGTGCTGATACGGTTGGTTGTACGAATACCGCACTTTTAGATATCATCATTCAAAATTCAATTATTGAACCTTCTTCAATTTAATTCGGTATTAATATTCAATCACAATTAATCAGAGTTCAATCACATCAACTGCAGTCTTCATTTATGGACCAATTTATTAATAGGCAATGAAACATACCCTGGAGTAATAGAAACATGTATTGAAATGTTCAATGATACAAAAGAATGGTTCACTAGGAATTGGTTACTTTTCAATGAATATAAAACAAACCTTTTACTCTTCAGAACCAATCTATTACAGAAAGAACGATTCCAAAATCAGGACCACATATTGATGAATTTTTTAAACGGAACAGACAATTGAGCAAAATTTCATATGAAATTTACAAATATATTAACGAATATATTAATTAGTAAACATTTCATACTTTGCCAATTTTCAGTCTATATCTAGCTATGGACTCATATTTGTAGAAAACAATAGTAATACTAAAAAAATATTTATAATTCAGGAAAGTGCTATCAGAATGATAGAAAATTTTAAGTATAATCAATCGTGTAGATATGATTTCAATAATAATGAAATAATGACGATATACGCCCTTTATATTTATGAAATAGTTTTTCAATAGTTCGCGGAGAAAGGGCTATAACTGATAGTTTCGATGGAACATATTTTTCCTTGTTCAACAACGATGATAAAAATATATTTTAAAACTTATAATAGGACATACATATTTTCAGTGCCTTATTGAAAAATCTGGGGTGGTATTTTTTAAAACAATGTAGGTGTAACACATTTACCCCAACATTTGGGGCAAATGTGATAAAGATATATACCTTCCTATGCATAACTCACTTGGAATTGAATGGGGCAAATGTATAACATTTATAGTTTATTGATTATTTTAATTTTCACAAACTTAAAATATCTTAATAAAGAAAAAGTTATGAATTTTTTTCTATTCCTTCGTCAAACTGTAAAATGAACTTCCTTTCTGATCATGAAAAGTGTTACGTGAAATATAAGGAAAAATATAAATATGAATAATAGATCTGACATTCACATTGATAACACACTAATAGGCTAAGTTATAGCCTTCGAATGACACCGCGAATATAACAGAACCGCGTCTATTGACAGTTGGCTCTGGAAAAACCATAACTACATCACTTTGCTTAACAATGTCGTTATCCACCGCTTCTGGCCACGAAAATATGTTTTTTGAAAATCTTGTTAATTTGACCATCCAACCATTGTCACAAGCCTCGGTCACCTTTCCAACGAAATGCTTGGTCATTTTCTTGGTAATGTATTCCACTAATACCCAAGGAGTAAGAGTTATGTTTGGTCAATATCTTCATTTTTTCGTTTGTATTATTCTCCATTTCCTGCCAAAACTCTTCTGAGTTGTCAGAATCCATACAAGGTGGAGACTCTGGCTTATTGTATTCACTGCTGGATGAAAGTTTACGCTCTTTTTTATTTTTCTTTGTTGATTCTGCTCGTTTTTTTTTCTTTATTTCCTTGCGGTTTTTTAATTTGTTCTCTTAGTCAATTCATTGCCTCTTCTGATGTTAACAGTTCCGAACCGTGACACATTTTGGTTTTTTTTTGTTGAACTAGTTCAGATACTTGGAGAACTAAAGCTAATAATAGGTTTTTGAACGAGTTGTTACTACTAGGTTCTTCAACATATATTTCTGAGGATGTAGAAGCCACTACATTGCCATCTAGAATCGAATTCCCATTCGTAGTTGTGTTTGTTATCACATTTATATTTGTTGATATTTCTCCTGATGTACTAACCACTTCAGTATTATCTGGTTTTGAACTTCCATCAACAGTAAAACTATTTGTCATCACGACAGCTTCTGCATTGTATTCAACAACCTTATGATCATTCCATCTTTTGAGAGCTTCTGGTGGGAAAACTTCTTCTGTTTCTGTCTCTAAAGTTTTCAGGCCATTGGCCAATTTCAGTTCTTCTGTTATTGGAATATCTGTAGGACGTCCTTTATTATTATTTTTCTGTCCTCGGATACCTTTAACACGTCTATATAGTGTTACATATGGTATTTTGTATTCTTTTGAAGCCCCATATATGGTTTTCCGTCTTGCAATCACTTCTTTTATTGCTGAATTCAACGCTTTCTTGGAATATTTCATGTCATCTGTACTTTTTTTCCTGATGTATGTTCGAACCATGATGTATCTGGAACAACGGGATAAATGTATTATATATCTCACAATTACCCCAAATTCGTTTACCACATTTTCCCCACCTAAGTACTTTCCAAGGGGCAAATGTGATATATGCCCAAATAATATAGCGACGTGATTATTGCATCAAAATGATTCATAAATACAAAATATAACTCAAGAACATAATGCTAGATATATCGGTGTGGACTTACCTTATCAGCAATAGTTTCTCGGGGAAATTTCAAAACACTTGTCGATCTGACAGTTAGGTAATACGATAATCAGAAATTGTAACGCCGTTTGCAACTACACCAGCACGTAATATCGTTTCGTCTAGTGTCGTACTTATTCGTAAACAAGCTTGAAGAGTTGTAAGATAGATGGTAGCATCAATTATGAATTTGAATATAAATTATTGCGCATTGTCACAATTACCCCACTTCATATTATATGTTTTAGATAAAATACTTTTAAACATACTCATATATTTTTTTTTGAATATTCTCATAATAAAACAACCTCTTCATGTAATGTATCGTTGAAAACGAAGATGAAGAATCTTCCGGTTCTTCCATTTCTTTCTGAAGTAAAAATATGTCTTGAAATCGTCGATACAATTTTATAATCATCAACTCCACAAACTTTGAAACAACCTTCTGACCGGCGAACGAGCTTATATACCGATACATTTTTACTATACGCATCTGCTATTCGTTGTTTTTCCATCGTACATGAAAAACAAAACAAAAAAAAATAAACAGAATCGGGGGATTTTGCTATTTTGAAACATCTCCGCCTGCGAAATGAAGGGATTTATTGCAAAGAAATCGTAGGATATACGATCAAATAACTCCCAGACTAATAGAGTTTCAAGGCGAGCGATGCCGAAGGAGATAATCCTTGCAGACTTTATTGCAAAGTATGCCAGACGTGTCACATTCAACAGTATTTGTGTCACAAAGCAACTTCTCGGAAATCTTTTACGTACAGTACGTGCAGTTTCAACAGTTGTTTTCGCTGAATATATATTGCGATTCAGTGCTCCATTATCGCCACGGTTTGGAATATCATTTGTTTGAGATCTACGAAAGAAGGTCGCCAACAATTGGTCACGAGAAAAAATATTTTTCTCGTGTTTTTGGGTGTGCTGAATCCGAAAATGAGTTTCATTTTGTCAAAGAACGTAAAGTTGTGTGACAATGTGGTTATCAACAAGTTATCATCTCAAAGTGAAAGCTAAAAGACTAAGAAACATTTTAAACAATAATAAACAATCGGATACGTTTAAAATAAATGTTGGGGTCCCTCAAGGATCGATTTTAGGTCAACTTCTCTTCGTTTCATATACTTCTCAGTTCTCACACTGCCTTCTTCACACTTCCATGCATTGTTACGCCAACGATACCCAGTTGTATTCACAATTCGATGAAAATTCACTCAATATTGCGCTCGAACGAATGTGTCATAATCTGCACTCTCTGATAACTGAATCAAGTAAATATTGTCTCTCTGTAAGCCCATCTAAATCTTGTGTCATGCTCTTCGGTAGGCCAAATGCAAAGAATCGTTGCAGTGAGTTGATTAACATTTCCATTGATATGGTTCAATTACAAAAAAGTGACATCACGAAAAATTTTGGCCTTAATCTCGATAATTTTCACTACACATGTTTTTCAGTTTCTTAGGAAGGGTTATACTGAAATTAGTATACTCTAGTAAAAATATTTTGAACAAGAAAAGTAAATTATTACTCTGCTACGCACTGGCTATCTCATGCCAACTATGCTGATACTGTTTATGGTCAAGGCCTCTTGAAATCTGACAGGCAGAAACTTCAAAAACTGCAGAATTCGTGCATGGATGCTAGGCGCATACTGCATTCTGCTAGTTTATTCCATAAGGTCATATTCACTGGGAAACCTGCCTACCTCTTCACGAAACTGCCCTTTAGAACCGATATACATAATGTAAATTTGGCATTTGAACATCTTTTGACTTCCCTTTTTCGAGAATCTTTTTCTTATAACATTGCACGTTTATATAATCGGCTACCCATTGATTTGAAATCCCTACCACCAGTTAGTATCAAGAAAAATCCGAAGAGATTTATGCTACAATACATATGTTTTTAGCATAAATATGTAGAAATCATCAAATTTATCATTATGTGTGTGACATGACTTTTCTCGTATAAAACATCGAACTCTCATTTGTTTTTTGCATCTCTTTTGTGCTTTTCTTTTTTTTTCTGCTTCTCTCTCTTCTTTTCTATTTTTCTCTGCTTCTCTCCCTTCCTTTCTTTTTTTTTTCTATTTTTCATTAAGTTCGATTGCAAATAAAGTGTATTAATATAAGTTATCTATTTCCGGTTGGGGACGGAAGAACAATTTCTGCCTTGATGTATCATGCGCAGACGTTGAATTGTGCCATTTGTTAGGTTAGATTAGTATCTCTTGTACTGAGTAACCTTTCAATAAAAGCATTTATTATTATTATATTTGCAATTGCTTAACAAAACTTATTTTTCATCCAAAATATACTCAGTAGTGAGCACACATTAATTTTTCCCAGTGAGACTGCTTTTGGTACACTTTCGTTTATAGGAAACATCTAGAAGCTCTCACTGAGGCGTCCAACAGTACTCTGCTATCGTTGAGACGCTCCATTTTCCCTGGTTATTTTTTCTATATTCTCAATATCTTGGGGAAATCGTTGCTCTCCACTCACATCTCCTAAATTTTCTGGAAAGTAGTTAAGGGGGGAAGGAGAAATATACTTTTTAACTCATAAAGCAACCTAAAGCTTGAAATGTTTCCAACATTATTTTGAAGATCAGTTTGCAGTAAGGGTCATTTTAATTGCTTAAAATTTCTCTATGACTTCTTCAAAGGCAATCAACTCTTCTGTTTGAGGATCCGTCATGAATTGTGGTTCAGCTATATATAAGCCGTATAATATCTGGTCCAATGAAAACACCTTCCTTCAACTTTGCCTCTGAGAGGCCTGGAAACTTTGATATCAAGTATTTGAAGCAATTTTCATCTCTTGGGAAGTGACTTCCCAGCTTCATGTGAAGCGGTGGTAGAAGGACTTCATGAGGAGGCACCAAAGTTTCATGCAGGATATTCTTTTCTTCAACATTAACCTATCTCGGAGGCCAACACTTTTTGATCCAGTGATTTGCTCGGTCTCAGCCATCCCACAGACACAAAAAGCAAAGGAATTTGGTAAACCCAAATTGTTGTTCGACAAAGGTTTTTAAATCGCTCCTCTCTTGCCAATCGTGGTGTTCATATTTTGATTTGCAAAGAATGAATTCCAGGTTCTTCTAAGTTTCCTTGGGATGTACGAAATGACCGACATGAATGAAGGCATAGAAACCGCCATTGTGAAGTAGAACTGCTTTAAGGGTTCTTTTTGAAGCATCTATGAAAATACTCCACTGTGCAGGATCATATGAGATATCAAATGTATCAAACCTTCAATGTTGGTACAATAAACCAACTCGTCCTCTTGGGCAAAGTAGGGCACAGGACGTTCTTTATTTAAAAAGAAATTATAGTTATGTAACATGTATACATTCAAATAGAGTAATAAAAATTTAATTTTATCTATTTGCGTTTTACAAAATGACATGGTGTTCTGGAATTTTTGAGTATTTTTTTAATTTTCAGAACACCTGAATACATAGAAACCAGTTGAAAACCTCCAGAAGCTTTTTTGTGCTTTTTTGCGATCATTCGAACAACTGGAATGAAACACAAACATTGGGATCGATATAAGAGTGCGGCGGTAAACTTTTGAAAAACAAACACAATTTTTGACTTGGAGTAGAGAATTCTTCAAGGCATTTATGAAGATACTATAGAAAGTTATTCTATTAATGTTATTTTTGTCATTACAGTTAGTTTAGAATGTAACTGTCCCAATGTCAGATATTCGAAAATTTGATAACTCTAACATCAATGTCTCAATTTAATTTTTTCCTTATGATTATAATTTTTATGTGTTTTTACACGGTTATTCTGAGGCGATCTAACCATATAAAAGAACAAACATGAAGATAAAACGTTCAGTTTTAGCAGATCCATGAAGATAACAGTACAGTCTGATATCGAAAGCCCTCGCATATAATAATTAGAAGTTATTAAATCTTCAAATCCTTTCTGTGAACAAATGCATTGTGGGTAATACACGGTGATACCTTTTTGAGGCATCACGAAAAATTACTAAATGTTAGGAGGTGTTGAGTCAAACAGTAAATCGAAGAGAAAACAAGAGGGAGTTTATTGTATAAATTAATCTCACTGAGTTTGATGGATTCGATGAAAAGCATTCATGAAAATATTGCAAAATTTGAAACAATTATCAATTCTGTTTACTCAGTGTACGTATATATTGATAATTTCATCGCATGTCAATTGAATCAATTCCGCGAAACTACTTTTCTAAAATTTCCTCTGACCACCCTGTACCCTCATCTAACTCTAATACTTCCAACTTCAACCCATTGTCCAGTATTTCTTTTTCAATCAGATTTTTCGCGTGATTGGTAGCAAACACGCCAACTACAAGGTTCGTGTAAACGAAAACGCGAGAAAACTTCCGATTTTCATCTACGCTGTAATGTATTTCCTTTATAAAACATAACGAAAGACCGGAGAAGGGAGAGTTGGGAACTTGGTATTTTCACAAAACAATGATACTTCAAATTTGAATTTGAGTTATGTCAACTGTTACCAGTTTTAAAAATATCGGAATCCTTTGAAATTTCTTGCAAAAGTTGTCATTTTCAAACATCAACAGTTTTATTTAGTCATCATAACATTCAAACACGCGTAACTCTTACGTAACAGTTACTTTTTGTGAAAAACGACGTTTCGGCAAGATTACATTGACCATATTCATGTGGTCTGTTCGGTAGCAGAAATGTACTCGATTTATTTCAATGTTTCGACAAAATTTGTTATCATATTCAGGGAAAAACTACAACGGTTGTTAACGAACTTACAATTTGAAATTATAAGCAAAAAAGGTTGTCAATGAGGTTGGTCGTGTCAAAGTGGATGTAAGAATTATAAAAACAATATATGTCAGTGAAATAAGAAAATTTCTTAAGAAAAACAATGAGATTTACTATATGAGGTGCAATCATTACATTATTTAATAAAGCGTAATGAGAACGTTCAAAAATATTCAAAATTATAAATTCAACAGGTAAAACACGTGTGCTTACTATCTTGGAACAGTGGCAACCAAGATACATGACAATTGACGTATTTCATAGGATTCAAAATGTTCATTATGTTATTTAAGATGAACCATGGAACAGTGATTCCAAATCACTGTTCACAAAGCTACTGTGCTAGCGAAATATGTCGGGATATATTTTTCAAATTAGGTTTGTTGAGATCAAATCGTGAGATGCAGTTTATGAAATTACTATCTTCATCAAGTAATGGAAGAATCAATCAGAAAAAAAAAACGTAAATCAATATGAGTATATATCTGTTTCAGATCGCAAAGAATTTCCTTTTGCAAAAAATTCTTTAGATATCACTTTCAGTGATTTGATTTAAACATAACCTGTTATCACGAATAAACTCTTCTGCTATAACAGTTTATTCGTGCACGAAGTTTTCAATTGCATCATATCTATTAACAAAGTTACGGAATTTATAAAGTTGATATATTTCATTTTAAAATGTTGCAAATGGGTTTTCAAAAAATGTCAGAGAAGTAAGAAAATAGAACAGAACAGTGAATAATATCACTGATATTACTTATTTGCAAATTGATTACTTCCTTCCTTTCTTTGGAAGATTCCCTTATCCTCTTTTTTTGTATCAAGATGGAGTAGTAGAAAGCCAAAAACT